>JARBWK010000005.1:147360199-147566068 GCA_030556195.1 Anolis apletophallus | reverse complement strand
CCTGGTACGTCCCGTGGTGCGAAAGGGGTTCGAGGAGTTCGCCGGCCAACTGTCACATCGCCGACTTAGAACTGCCCCTTTAACACACACACGGAGACGTAGCAAAGGCTAACTACTTTATTGAGTATAAAAAAAACAGTTCCAAAGAGTAAATAGTCCAATAATAAGCAAGTAGTCCAAAGTAAAGCAAGTAGTCCAAAGTAACGTAGCAAATAGCTTGAAGCGTGGCAAGGTTTCGCAAACCAATGCGAATCAGGAAACAGGACAAGGTTTCGCAACCCAATGCGAATCAGGAAACAGGGCAAGGTGCCGCAATCCACTGCGGCTCAAGAAACAAGGCAAAGGCAAGGCAAGGCTTGATGACCACTGTTGGCTTGTGGTCCCACTCCGCTTCGCGCCTATTCAGTAAAGACGTGGGTCGGAGAACTGACGATCAGTTCCCACGGGGCCGTTCTAATCCCTCGGCCTGGAACCCCGACGATCTAGGACCCGCGTCTCCAGTCTCTACTTTCCGAACGGTGACGGTCTAGGGACAGATGCCAGCTCCTCCTGCCCTCCTCTATGTCCCTGCGCCTGTTGTGAGAACGGCCCCGCTCTTCCAGCCTAGTATCGCTATCTTCCTGAGAAGCAGCCTCCCCCAGTTTCCCAGCCGCTAGCCTCCATCTGCTGCTCGGCCAGCTCTTAGGAACCTCGGCCATTTAGGAATTCATAACTATCTCCGCTATCTGCTTCGCTGCCTCCCATCTCCACCTGGTCCGCTCCTTCCCCGGGAGAATGCTCCCACTCGAGATCCCAGGCTAAACTCTACAGGTGAACTGGGCAAAGGTACGGCTGACCAGTCTTGCTCTGGGCCTTCCAACTCATCCTCCGAGTCCTTTCAGCCTGTGCGGGTCCCAATGCCAACGGGACCCCCGGTGCATCACCCCTCCCCCGTGGCACGGACGGGCCCATGGGTGCTACACAATCTAAGAGATTTTCCATGTGTGAAAGGATGTTCAGGCAGAGTTAGATTTCATGATAAACAGAAGACCCCCAAAATCAGCTTTGCCCATTTGAAATATAGGAATTCTATTTTTCCCCAGTGTTCTCAATGGCAAGGATGTTCTGAAATTCCATTTCTTCTGAACAACTCTGAGGCATTCTTTGTGAGACTGTTGCAAATTTTATCCTTGAGATTAGTAACTTTTAAGTATGTTTTCTTTTATCCATGACTTTGTCTTGTTGTAGATACGTGTGTTGTGATTTTGTTGTTGTATGCCAATAAAAGCTGTGTTTGTGTGTGTAAGCTTTGAACATTTAAAATGTTCAAACATTTCTTTATGCAGTCCCACCTAACATTATGGGAGAGGAACAAAACATTTCCTTGGTTATGGGAGAAAACCTAGAGCTCCTCTGCCAGAGCAGCGCCATTCCCCCTCCCACCCTGCAGTGGCTGAAGGATGGTCAGCCTCTGCTGATGAAGTTTGGCCACAGCATTGCTGAAGATGGAAGTGTACTGAAGGTAAATTTTGACACATCTGAGTTTTACTCTCCTTTGTAATCTTCATTCTTGTATTTGTTAAAACTAAAATTTGTCCCACATCACTATAACACCTATTATTTCAGCTTTTGCTTACCCGAGTTCCAGTCTCCGCAGTTGTCTGTTCAATCTCCCAACAGTGCTACATGGCATTTGCTTCTGAATTCAATTTTTCTGGTCATTCTTTAGCAGTGAGATGGAGAAATGAAAACTCTTTTTAGCACAACAGGTTAATCACCAAACTGCAATAAATCTTGCCAAGCAGAAGCTTGATAGTTCGAAGCCTGGGTCAGGGTGAGCGCCTGACCTTCTGCCCAGCTTCTGCCAATTTTTTCCCCAAGGCAGTTTTTATTATTAATACATTTTTATCACATTACTTATAATTATTTCAATTAGGTGTGGGTACTCATTAGGGTAGTTGATCCATTAAAAATTGATTCTAAACTCGGGGGGATTTCCATTGTTGGGTCGTTATAGAAATGATTCCAAAAATTTGTAAGTAAATTTTGTAATTGAAACGTAATTAATAACGAATTTTCATTATTATTCCTTACGCCAGTTGGGAGGGAAGAATGGAGGGGAAGCCCTGCACTCCCCCCCATCTCAGAAGCATCGGGATTAAATTTGACGCTGGATGGTTCTGAGGTGCGGGGGAAAGGAAGTGTGTGGGATGCAAGGCACACACACACACCGTCCCCCCCGCACCCTCAGTGCTATCCCGCATTATATTTAACATGGGATGGCTCTGAGGTACAGGGAAAGTGTGGAGGCGAGTCCGCACCTCCTTCTGTGCTTGGGAATAAAGCGGGACAACCCTTGTTGTGCTTTATTCCCAAGCAGAGAAGGAAGTGTGGAGGAGTCCGCACCTCCTTCCCTGCTTTGGGAATAAAGCGGGACAACAATGTTTGTCCGCTTTATTCCCAAGCAGGGGAGGAGGCGGGGACTCGCCTCCCCACCTCCTCCCCTGCTTGGGAATAAAGCACCCGCCTCAGCTTTCAGCTGGCGAGAGGAGAAAGGAGCGTGCTGCTGCCCTCCAGTCTCCTCTCGCGAGTTGAGAACTGAGAGGGGAAAAAACGAACTAATAACGTGACTTTTTCAAAAAAAAATGCCAATCCCGGGTTCGGTTTTGAAACTTCACTTCCTTGGTTGGTCGCCAAGGGTTGATATAGGGTCAAAATAATTTCAAATACGAATTATGAACGGATTTCAAAGTATTTTAATTGGAGATATCCACACCTAGTACTCATATATCTTTTGTACAGACATTTGTAAGGCCTTATGAACATCTAATTTCAGTAATGTTAGTTTCTCCTTTTCTGACTTAATATGTTTATAATATTCCTGACTGGATGTCCTATCTGTCAACCTCTAATAAATCCATACTGATCTTCCCATATAATTCTTGGTAGCATTTTGGCTAATATTTTGTGAATATTTTATGACCTTGGTTCATTAAACTGATTGGTCTATACCAGTGCTGTCCAACTTCTACTGGACCTAGGGCCGGACTTCCAGTCACTGAAGACCTGGGGGGCTGCCCTCGGCCCCAACCCTGCCCCCTGCCCCGCCCCCACCCCCAGCCACACCCCCCAGCCACGCCCCCGGTCCCTCCTCCTAAAGTGTCACGCCAGCCTCAGAAGCGGCGATTTCGCTTCTGAGGCTGGCGTGACCCTTTAGGAGGGAAGGCAAAGCCAAGGGGAGCCCTCCATGGCTTCTCCCTCCCTCCTAGTGTCACGCCAGCCTCCTCCCTGTTCTGCCTCTCCAACCGGCGCACTGATCAGGGCGCCGGTGGGAGAGACAGAAACGGAGAAGCCGTGCCTGAAGAGGAGGAAGGCAAGCGCTTGCCTTCCTTCTCTTTAGACACCCCCCCCCTGTTCTGCCTCTCTCACGGCGCCTGATCAGGGTGCCGGTGGGAGAGACAGAACAGAGAAGCTGTGCCTGAAGAGGAGGAAGGCAAGCGCTTGCCTTCCTTCTCTTTAGGCACGCCCCTCCCCTGTTCTGCCTCTCTCACCGCGACCTGATCAGGGCACCGGTGGGAGAGACAGAACGGAGAAGCCGTGCCTGAAGAGGAGGAAGGCAAGCGCTTGCCTTCCTTCTCTTTAGCACGCCTCCCCTGTTCTGCCTCTCTCACCGCCTGATCAGGGCACCGGTGGGAGAGACAGAACGGAGAAGCCGTGCCTGAAGAGGAGGAAGGCAAGCGCTTGCCTTCCTTCTCTTTAGGCACGCCCCCTCCCTGTTCTGCCTCTCTCACCAGGCGGTGGGAGATCAGGGCAAGCTGTGGGAGAGAGGAAGGCAAACAGCCTTCCTTCTCTTTAGGCACGCTGTGCCTGAAGAGGAGGAAGGCAAGCACCGGTGGGGAGAGACAGAACGGAGAAGCCTTGCCTTCTCTTTAAGGCACGCCCCTTCCCTAGGCACGCCTGCCTCTCTCACACGGCGACCTGATCAGGGCACCGGTGGGAGAGACAGAACGGAGAAGCCGTGCCTGAAGAGGAGGAAGGCAAGCGCTTGCCTTCCTTCTCTTTAGACACGCCCCCTCCCTGTTCTGCCTCTCTCACCGGGCGCCCTGATCAGGGCACCGGTGGGAGAGACAGAACAGAGAAGCTGTGCCTGAAGAGGAGGAAGGCAAGCGCTTGCCTTCCTTCTCTTTAGGCACGCCCTCACCGCGACCTCCCCTGTTCTGCCTCTCTCACCTCTTTAGCGCCCTGATCAGGGTGCCGCCCTGATCAGGGTGCCGGTGGGAGACAGAACAGAGAAGCCATGCCTGAAGAGGAGGAAGGCAAGCGCTTGCCTTCCTTCTCTTTAGGCACGCCCCCTCCCCTGTTCTGCCTCTCTCACCGGCGACCTGATCAGGGCACCGGTGGGAGAGACAGAACGGAGAAGCCGTGCCTGAAGAGGAGGAAGGCAAGCGCTTGCCTTCCTTCTCTTTAGGCACGCCCCCTCCCCTGTTCTGCCTCTCTCACCGGCGACCTGATCAGGGCGCCGGTGGGAGAGACAGAACGGAGAAGCCGTGCCTGAAGAGGAGGAAGGCAAGCGCTTGGCTTCCTTCTCTTTAGGCACGCCCCTCCCTGTTCTGCCTCTCTCACCTGATCAGGGCACCTGGGAGAGGGCACCGGTGGGAGAGACAGAACGGCAGCGCTTGCCTTCCTGAAGAGGAGGAAGGCAAGCGCTTGCCTTCCTCCTCTTTAGGCACGGCTCCTCCTCTTTACCTGGCTCCTCCTCCCCTCCTCCCGCTGCCCCTTGTCCCTCTTTCACCGGCGCGATGCAAACCGGTTTGCATCGGGCGCCGGTGAGAGAGGGAAGAAGAGGGCAGTGCAGGAAGGAGGAGCTGGCTCCCTTCTTTCTCCCTACCCCGCCTCCTCCTCCTCCCCTCCCTCCCCCCCGCCCCTGCGATCTCGCAGCGGCGACACGGAGAGAGGGACGGAGGGGGCGGTGCAGGAGGAGGAGCTGGCTCACTTCCTCCTCCCTGCCGCCTTTCCCTCCCCCCCCCCCGGCCGCCATTTTTAAAAAAATATTTTAAAATATTTTTTTTTACAAAAAAATTAAAAATGTCGGCCGGGGGCATAGCTGGGGCCGTGTCCAACAGGCTGGGGGGGCGTGTACGGGCCCCGGGCCGCCAGTTGGACAGCCCTGGTCTATACAAGTTTGTTTTCTTGGGGTTTTTTGTGGTTTAAGTATTACTATAATCTCTGCTTTTCTCCATATATCGGGGGATTTTCCTCCCCTCAATAAGCTATTCCATATGTTTTCCATTTTTTGGAGCTATTATTTCTGTTGTTTCATTGTAAAATTCTGCTGTAAATCTATCCACTCCTGGTAACCTGGCTTGTTTTAAAATTTTACAACTTCTTTTATTTATTTTTTTAAATTTCCCTACTTAATGTATGTCTTTTTTTCTTTCATTACATTTTTTTTCATCTAAATTCCTTTTTTTTCCTTCCTTATATAAGTTTTGGTAATATTTTGTGAATTTTTTTATTATCTCCTCTGAGTTTCTTGTAGTTGTTTCCTTTTCCTTTTATTTTACTTTCTGAAATAATTAGCCATCCTTTTAACTGAGTTCATGTTGGATCTCTGAAAGTCGTTTTTAATTAGACTTTCTTTTTTTCCCACATGGCAAAAGTGTCTAAGATGTCCAATTCCCTTTTAATCTATTTAATCGGATCCTGCATTTGTCTGTTATGTTTAACCTTTGTAGCTCGGTCAACTTGTCAATTTTTCTTTGTCTTTCTTTTGTCTTTCAGCATTCCAAAGCTTTTTAATTATTTTCTCCATTAAAATACAGTGTCTTCTTATGACTGCTTCGGCTGCATACAAATTCCTTAAAAATGAGCCAACAATGTCATGCGGTGACAAAAAAAGCCAAGGGGATTTTGGCCTGTATAAATAGGAGCATAGATCCAGGGAAGTCATGCTACCCCTCTATGATTAGACCACACCTGGAATAGTGTGTCCAATTCTGGGCACCACAATTGAAGGGAGTTGCTGTACTGGGAATGTGGTGCAGCTGGCTAAGTGTCAGCTGCATAAGATTTCTCTGACCAGTAGGTCATGAGTTTGAGGCCTGCCTGGGTCGAGGTGGGTGCTCGACCTTTAAGTGTAGTCTGTTGTCAACCTTTGCAGCCTGAAAGACAGTTGCATCTGTCAAGTAGGAGATAAAGGTACCACATTTAGTGGGGAGGCAAATTTTGACTGAATTATGAGGCCATTAAAGAACTCCAGGAACACTGAGGAATGCGGAAGGAACAACAAAAGACGCTGGGAATGCTGAGAGATGAGGAGTGTGTCAGCTCCCCCTGGTGGCCAGAGTTTGCCTCTATTTGTCTATATGTGTGTATGTGGAAACGGCAGGGATTGTCTGCTAAGGATGTGTACCTGAAATCCGCTTTGAGTCCCCTTTGGGGTGAGTAGAGCGGAATATAAATAAAGCAAATAAATCTGTATATCTGTATACCTTTATAAAACGGAATGTATGTATGTATGTATGTATGTGTGTATGCGGAGGGCGGAAGGGCGGATATGTGGCAGCCACTTTCACAGGCCAGGGCGGATATGTGGCAACCACTTTCACAGGCCACAGCGACCAGCGCGGGTGATGGACCTGCACCAAACTTGGTACACATAACCCCTAACCCCCTTTACGTCCTGGCGCGGGTCGGGGACATGACCCACGGATTATGGGATTTGTAGTACTTTCCAACACTGTGGTTCCCACAGACCACTGAGCCCACCAAAAGGACCAATACAGACCACACTCAGCACACACAGCCCCCATGACCCACTCTACATCCTGGTGCAGTTCGGAGGAGGGTGGACCATGGATGATGGGACTTGAAGTGCCTCTACTCACTTCCCAAGTCCACTGCAACCCTCATCCAATCACTGATCGAGATCAAACTTGCCATACATAACCCCCACGACTGCCTTCATGGCCTGGGGAGGTTTGGGGGGGACTGACAATGGATGATGGGATTTGTAGTACTTTCACACCCCTCTGTTCCCACATACAACTGCGGCCCCCAACAAACACCGAGAAAGTCCACACTTGGCACACAGAGCCCCAGTGACCCACTCTACGTCCTACTGAAGTTTGGAGGGGGACAGAACATGGATGATGGGACTTGCAGTATCTTCCCTCACTTTCCAAGCCTGCTACAAACCTAATCCTATGACTGATGAACACCAAACTTGCCACACAGAGCCCTCATGACCCACTCTACATCCTGGTGCAGTTTGGAGGAGGGTGCACCATGGATGATGGGACTTTAAGTACCTCTACTCACTTCCCAAGTCTGCTGCGACCCTCATCCAATTACCGATTGAGACCACACTTGGCACACATAACCCCCATGACTGCCTTCACGTCCTGGGAGGTTTGGGGAGGACTGACAATGGATGATGGGATTTGTAGTATTTTCACACCCCTCTGTTCCCACATACAACTGCGGCCCCCAACAAACACCGAGAAAGTCCACACTTGGCACACAGAGCCCCAGTGACCCACTCTACATCCTACTGAAGTTTGGAGGGGGACAGAACTTCAGTAGGATGCAGTACCTTCCCTCACTTTCCAAGCCTGCTACAAACCTAATCCAATGACTGATCAACACCAAATCTGGCACACAGAGCCGTCATGACCCACTCTACAGCCTGGTGCAGTTTTCTGTGAGACGGACCACGGATGATGGGACTTGAAGTACCTTCACTCACTTCCGAAAGACAATGCACCCCTCATCCATTCACCAATACAGACCAAACTTAGCACACAGAGCCCCCATGACCCAATCTACATCCTACTACACTTTGGGGGGGGGGGGGGACAGAGATGATGGGACTTGCACTACCTTCAGTAATTTCATGATACCACTGCAACTCCCAATAATGATGGATCAAGACCAAACTTGGCACACAGAGCCCCCATGACCCACTCTACATCCTGCTGCACTTCTCAAATGACCCGGGCACCGCCGGGTCCCCAAGCTAGTAAATAATAAGAAAGAAAGAAAGATGGAATGCATCCAGAGAGGAGTGACTAAACTGATCAAGGGTCTGGAGAACAAGCCCTATGAGGTCAGCTTAAAGAGCTGGGCATGTTTAGCCTGAAGAAGAGAAGGCTGAGAGGAGACATGATAGCCATGTATAAATACGTGAGAGGAAGTCCTAGGGAGGAGGGAGCAGGCTTCCTTTCTGCTGCCCTGGAGACTAGGACACAGAACAATGGCTTCAAACTACAGGAAAGGGGATTCCACCTGAACATGAGGAAGAACTTCCTAACCGTGACAGCTGTTCAGCAGTGGAAGTCTCTGCCCCAGAGTGTGTTGGAGGCTCCTTCTTTGGAAGCTTTTAAACAAACTGGATGGCCATCTGTTGGGGGTGTTTTGAATGCGATTTTCCTGCTTCATGGCAGGGGTTTGACTGGATGGCCCACGAGGTCCCTTCCAACTATATGAATCCATAATTTAAATGTGTAGGTTTTCCTCAGAAATGCCCCCCAATCCCTGGTTCTGAACTTGGGCTCAAATCTTCTTCACTCTGTAGTAGGTATTCACTATCTCCCAGTTCTACTCTCAAGACTGATAGCAGTTTTTCTGCCTTTGCCAGGTTGCTTGCTCTGAAGTGTTTCCCCTGCTTGAAAATTATTATGGTGACAGGATAGCCCAGCTGAACTTGCTTCCTTTCGTATATCGTCTCTAGGCATATGGTTTCATTTTGGACTTTTCTTGCCGAGTTTCTGCACAGAAATCTTGTTTCATGAGGACCCTCTCCCTGTGATTTATTGGTTTGTTATCCTTCTAAGGGATTTTAATAATCAAACTATTTTGTCTTTTCCTGTCAAATGCCACAATTACGTCTCTTGGTGTACCTGCTGCTGCTGTGGGCTTAAAGATTTTGTGAGCTCTGTCCAAATTCTACATTACAATTTCAGTGTTATTTTCTTTCCACCAATCTATCAAAGCCCTTTCAAGTTCTGTGTTGCTGATATCTTTTGAGATTCCAGTCTCTGATTTCTTCTCCTCCATCTATTGGACTACTTGACTATTCCCCCAAGAGTTTGATTCTATTTTCATTCTGCCCGAACTTTATTCTTTGCCTTGACTGCTTTTTTACAGAATAAAACTTCTCCCTTATGGCTATTATTTCACTCTTTACTGGTTTTATTTTGTTCAAGTTGTTCCTTTTTATGGCATACATCAGGGCTGTCCAACTTCTACTGGACCGGGGGCCTGAGTTCCGGTCAGTGATCACCTGGGGGGCCTAAGGGTCAGGCTCCGCCCCCGCTCCACCCCTGGTCTGGCCCGCCCCTCCCGCCCCTGCCCCTCCCCCGGCTCCGCCCCCTCCCAGGCTCAATTCCATATATTTAATATTAACATAAGGGGAAGGAGGGATTACCACACATGGGGGGCATCAATAAACAATTCCATATATTTAATGTTAACATAAGGGGGAGGGGTGGATGGATGGAACACCTGGTGGGCATAAATATACAGTTAAATATTATATTATTTAAATAAGGGGAGAGGGGTGGATGGATGGAACACTTCAGGGGCATAAATATACAGTTAAATATTATATTATTTAAATAAGGGGGGAGGGGATGGATGGAACACTTCAGGGGCATAAATATACAGTTAAATATTATATTATTTAAATAAGGGGAGGGATGGATGGATGGAACACTTCAGGGGCATAAATATACAGTTAAATATTATATTATTTAGGGGAGGGATGGATGGATGGAACACTTCAGGGGCATAAATATACAGTTAAATATTATATTATTTAAATAAGGGGGAGGGATGGATGGATGGAACACTTCAGGGGCATAAATATACAGTTAAATATTATATTATTTAAATAAGGGGAGGGATGGATGGATGGAACACTTCAGGGGCATAAATATACAGTTAAATATTATATTATTTAAATAAGGGGAGGATGGATGGATGGAACACTTCAGGGGCATAAATATACAGTTAAATATTATATTATTTAAATAAGGGGAGAGGGGTGGATGGATGGAACACTTCAGGGGCATAAATATACAGTTAAATATTATATTATTTAAATAAGGGGAGAGATGGATGGATGGAACACTTCAGGGGCATAAATATACAGTTAAATATTATATTATTTAAATAAGGGAGAGGGGTGGATGGATGGAACACTTCAGGGGCATAAATATACAATTAAATATAATAATAACATAAAGGGAGGGAGGGAGGCGCGAAAGGGTGGATGGATGGATGGGTGGGTGGGAGGAGGAGCGGGAGGAAGCTGGAGAGAGCCCAGGTCGCTGGTTCTCCCAAGCGGATGGCAAATGCAGATAGATCCCGGTGCACCTCCCGGAAGAGTAAAAAAGCGGCGAGGAGGAAGGTTGAAGCCTGGAATATAATGTAAACACTGGGATTTAAAGGGGAAGTAGCAAGGGAGGGGGTAATCCTTTCACCTTGGATTACACCCTTCCTTCCTACTTTCCCTTTAAATCCCAGTGTTTACATTATATTCCAGGCTTCAACCTTTCTCCTCGCCGCTTTTACTCTTCTGGGAGGCGCAGCTCGGCGCCGCAAAGGTATGGCTGCAGCGGCTGGGGATGGCCGGCTGCAGCTGGGCCTGCGCGGGGGCGGCGGAGGAGGGGAGGGGAGGAGGGAAGTAGGAGGCGGAGGAGGAAGGGATCCTGCTCCTCCGCCCGCCCCTCACCCCGGCCACGAAAAAAATTAATAAAAAATAATAATAAAATATTCCAAAAAATATTCCAAAAAAATAAAAAATATTTTTAAAAAATCTTAAAAAGCAGATATCTTGCAGGAGGGTGGGGGGGGCGCAGGGAGGGGGCTAGGGGGCCGTATACGGCCCCAGGGCCGCCAGTTGGACAGCCCTGGCATACATCACCTCAACTAGGTCTCTCATGATCCTGGCCTCCTTTCTCTTTCTTCCATTACCTCCATGAGGTTACCTTACAGAGAGAGACCGAAGGACTTGCCCGTAGCTAGAGTTAATCTCTTGGCATTTTTATGCAGTTAGGCAATGATGTTTCTTCTTTTGGGGGCTATAAATCAGACATTTGTCTGAAGGGTCAAAGGCGGGCATCTGTCCTTATCTACGCATGCGCAGAACTCTGAGAAGTCAAAGATCTTGTGCCCTTTCAGGTTTCTTGGCAAGTGGCTTATCCGGTTACAGATCCAACATGACTGGATGCTGTGATGAGTAAATTTACTAGGCAGACTTGTTAGGTATTGTAAGCCTTTCCCAAAGAATCAAAATCATTCCTTGAAGCTCTGGGATTACAAAAAGGGCATTCTTACGGCAGTTGGATGAGTGGGGAGACTTGATGATTTCATCGCTTTATCATACTACACTTTTTATTTCATGTTAGGAGCGACTTGAGGAACTGCAAGTCACTTTTGTTTTGAGAGAATTGGCCATCTGCAAGGACATTGTCCAGGGGATTACCATCCTTTTGAGAGGCTTCTCTCGTGTCCCCGCATGGGGAGCTGGAGCTGACAGAGGGAGCTCAACCCATTCCCCCTGGATTCAAACCCCTGACCTGTTGGTCAGCAGTCCTGCCAGCACAAGGGTTCAAACCATTGCGCCACTTGGGGCTCCATCACATCGCACTGTTATAGTAGAATATTCCATTTTGATTACCATGTCAATATTCTGTGGATTACTGAGCTTCATAGTTTAGCGCAGCCCAAGAGCTCCCTTGATAAGAATGGTAAATGCCTCTCTCTTAAATGCAATTCCCAGGGTTCCATAGGATATTGTAATGGCAGCTAAATAATATATAGAATTTTACCAGTGCGGTATAATGAAAGGGATCTTGGCCACGATGGTGTTCCAGTTTTGCGTTAGTCAAAGCTTGCTGGCAAATGTGAACAGAAGAAGTTTGGTCTAGATCAGGGGTGGGCAATTACCGGCCCTCCAGGTGTTTTGGACTTCAATTCCCAGAAATCCTAACAGCTGGTAAACTGGCTAGGATTTCTGGGAATTGAAGTCCAAAACACCTGGAGGGCCGGTAATTGCCCACCCCTGGTCTAGAGATGTTGGACTATATCTGGGCGAAGTACCTCGTATTGTAGCAAGTGCCTTGTATGTATGGCATTGCAAAACAATGCTTCCAATATATTTCTTATTTATAACCATTTTGGAGGACTTTTTGAAGTTGCAAATATCTCTTGTACAATAAGGCCATGTGTAAGGACTCACCCATTTTAGCTAGGCCGAGGCCTGAGTAGCAGTTTGGCATCCATGGTAAGAAAGAATAGCTAGGAAAGGGGGAGTGGCTTGGAGCCTCTCCAGAGAGAGAGAGAGAGAGAGAGAGAGAGAGAGAGAGAGAGAGCGAGCTGCAGGGGAGTGGCTGAAAGTGAAGGGGAGGGGCCAGCTGATTTAGGAGGGAAAAAGTGTAGCTTTTTCAGTCAGAGGGGACTTGGCTCTTGTCAGAGCAACATCGGAGTTTGTTGTGAGCAGTCAGCAAGACAGGGAGTGTCGAAGATAGCTGACAGGAAAAGTCTGTGGAAAGCTGACCAGGAGAATCAGACAGCAGGCTTAGATCTCTTAGGTTAAGAGATTGGCTCACACTTGGGAACAACTAACTAGGGAGCTCTTGTAGGGAGTTAGTTAGTGTGTGCCCAAAGCCTGAGTGGACTCTCAGGGAATTAACTAAGATTAGTTAGTTGAAGAAACTCACTACTAGTTTCAAGATTAGAGTGAGGGAGTATTTTGACAAGCTGTAAAAGACATTCCATCGGTCTAGTCCTGTATCAAAGTTTAAAGATACATGTTTTATGAAACCACCAAGCTACTGTACCTTTCTTGACAACCACTTATGCTTCTGTGCCTTTTATAGCTGTTAGTTCCATCAATAAACCTTTTCATTGTTAATTTTTAAAGAAAAGCCTCTTGTGTGCCTCATTCCATCCAGCAGTTAATTAACAGCTCCAGTGTGATGACACTTCCAGCTTTTTGGTGGATTTTTACCTTAGTAATCCTCCCAGTCCTTGTTAGTATAAGAGCCAAGGCTGGTGTGGTGTGTGTGTTAACTGTACAAAATCCTAAAGGCTATTTTAGGTTGGTGGCAGCGTTACTAGTGGCTTAAGCCTCCACGTTGTGACATTTTTGGTGGCAATGGTGGGATCTAAAATAGGAAGGTCCACCTTGCGCCAAGGACCCAAAGGCAGGGTCGTGACACCATGTTATGCTGTTCTATTCTTTCTACAATAATAATAGCCTAAACATTTGCTTCTTTGTTACTAGATCAAAGGAGCACAAGCTCAAGACACTGGGCGCTATACATGTGAAGCAACAAATGTGGCTGGGAAAAGGGGAAAAAACTACAACGTCAATGTATGGGGTAAGACTTGTAGCCATAAGAACAAGCATCCATGTATGAATGAAGTGTGTATCTAGAACTCCTTGATGAATGATTAGGAAAGAAACTGAGTACAAAATGCAATGGCAGGGGCATTTTGCTATGTTGCCTGTATTTGCTCTGAGTGTATAGCTTTGAAAGTCTATGATTTTATGATCAGCAAAGGATTCTCCTCATTCTGTATTTTCCATTATTATGCAGAATTTAGCAAGAAATCAATTGTGTTTTTCTCCTGCAATTTACTTCTTTCGCTCAAATGAATATGCAGCCTAAAATGCAATATGTTCCCTTGTTATATTTGTTTTGGCTTGTCATTTTAAGCATCTGGATCACGAGTGATGACCCTTCGTCCTCCAGATGTTTTGGACTAACTCTCAGAATATCCAATAAGTACAGCCAATAGTGACGTATTTTGGGAGTCGATGTCCAAACATCCAAAATGTTTGGATCGTCAAAGGGTCTCTAGTGCTTTCTGTTCTGTGCTCCAAATAATAGCGATCCTATCATAAGGTTTTCATGGCAAGATTTAGTTTGTCATTACCTCCCTTAAAGGCTGAGAGAGTGTAACTTCCCAGGCGTTTCCATGACTGAATAGGGATTCAAATTGTGGTCTACCAAAGGCTCATCCAAGTATTACACCATTATGGTTCTTTATTATTTATTTATTTATATTTATTTATATACAGTATTTATTCGGATTTATTCGTCCCCACTCCCAGTGGCTCGGGGTGGCTTACATATAGTCACGAAGCACAACTAAAAACATCACAATTAAAACATCACATTAAAATCACTTCAAGAACCAGCAGTACAATATAAAGTGGCGTTTACAACAAAAGGAGAGACCACAACCATTCATGCCCCGAAAACCTGCCGAAACAACAAGGTCTTGCAGGCTCTCTGAAATGAAAGGAGGCACTGAAGGGATCAGATGGAAGAGGGCAGTGCATTTCAGAGAACTGGATCTATGATCGAAAAAGCCCTTCGCCGGGTTGCGGTCAAATGGAATGTCTTAGAACTTGGGATAGCCAGGAGATTCTGCTCTTCGGAGCGAAGGGATCTGGTGGGACAATATGGGATAAGGCGGTCCCTTAAGTACACTGGCCCCAGACCATTTAAGGCCTTAAACTAACACTTTGAAGGTAATCCAGCATTCCACAGGAAGCCAGTGCAGCTCGCGCAGGATCGGCGTGATGTGACAGCTTGTCGAGACCCCAGCAAGGAGTCGAGATGCAGCGTTCTGCACTAGCTTAAGTTTCCGGATCACCGACAAAGGAAGGCCAATGTAAAGAGCATTATAGTAGTCTAACCTTGAGATGACCGTGGCTTGGACCACTGTGGCCAGGTCGTGTCGGGACAGGTAGGGGGCCAGCTTCCTCACCTGGCGAAGGTAGAAGAACGCCACTCTGCTGACGGTGGAGACATCGGACTCCATTGACAGCAGAGGGTCTAAAGTAATCCCAAGGCTCTTTACGGATGACAATGGACATAATGCCACGCCATCCAGGGTTGGAAGCTGAACATCCCCACCGCCCAGACGACCAAGCCACAGGATCTCTGTCTTTGCCAGATTCACTTTCAGCCTACTGGCTCGCAGCCATCCAGTAATGGCCTCAAGGCAACAATGGAAATTATCGGGTACGGATTCAGGTCGGCCCTCCATCTTCAGAATGAGCTGGGTGCAGGCATGTAGCCAGGGGGGGGGGCACTTGGGAGGCTTGAGCCCCCCCCAAATTCTCAGGGTGGTCTGCGAGAAGGCCTTACTGGTACATTATTTAAACTGTTATGTGTATTTATATCATGATCTGATCACCATGCTCAATATATCCCATATGCATGGGGGTATTCGGATAACAATACAAAAGGTTTGCTAGGGTAGATCATCTCTCACTCAGATCCCCCCCCCCGGAATCAAACTCAGCCCCTCCCGAATCAAAATCCTGGCTATGGCTCTGTCTGGGTGTCATCAGCGTACTGGTGACACTCAAGTCCAAGTCTTAATTTAAGACTAATTAAGTTCTTATTTAAAACATTTTGAAGTCATAGGTTTATTCTTCCCTGTTTCAATGGAAACCATAAATTTACTCATGAAAGTAATCAGTGTCTGACTGTTTAGAAATATATTATTTGTTTTCATGCTGGGGTTAGAAGGAATGTTGGACAGCCTTTGGTGTTACAAGTCCAGAAAATGTGTCTTGTCTAATTTAATATCAGTCCATTCCCTAGAACTATTTATAGTTCTGAAAGCTGGCAGTATTTAGTCACGTGTATTAAAGGCTTTGCTTCTTGGAGAGTTTTGTAAATTTCCTGTTTTGAAGCTGGAAAAACAGAAATAAAAGTTTGAAGCTGGGATAATGCACAGTAAGGTCTAACTCCTGCCAACTCTAAGGCTTTTGTTTGAAATGCAGAGACAGTCAGAGCAGGCCAGATGGAAATATTTTGCTCCAGTTCTGCACTTTGTTGAAATATCAAATTTTCACTTTAAAACTATAAGGCATTCAGTTTTTGACACAAAGTGAAGTATTTGGTTTTTTAAAAAATGGATTCTTTGCTAGTGTTAATTCACTTCATTTGAAAGAGTTGCATCAAATATTATTAGTTGTTTTTGATGTTTCCCTACTGCAGTGCCTCCAAGTATTTACAATTCAGACATGGTCACTCAGCTGAATGTAATTGAAGGAAACCTTATCAGTATGATATGCGAATCCAGTGGAACCCCGCCACCAGCCCTCAGCTGGAGAAAGAATGGTAAGTGCCATCTCTCCTTCCCCCCCCCTCTCTCCCCCTCTCTCTGTTTTGCATTCAAATAAAGATAATCTATATATATAAAATGAGAGCTGTCGTGGTGAGTAGCCTATAGACAGCAAAACCGCTGAACCCACAAACACCAAACCAGGCCACAAAAATCCCCATGCAATGAGGTATGTTTACCACTAACCCCCCTCAATAAAACAAAAACCGCAAAATACCAAGGGGACTACAACACCCAGAATCCCCCGCGGCAAACACAGATGACACATGTGCGGTACTCATTACCGTGCGTGCAAACCCCTTCTCCCTCCTCCACCCCCTCCCGCCCACAAGCATGGAGATAAGAAGAAAGCCTGCCATCTTACCTGTCTCCTGTGGCCAGCAGAGGAATGGCTGGCAGTGGCGCTACCTGCTGAAGACCTAAAAGGGCCTCGATTGCTGCCGCGGCCTAGGCTCCAGAGGCCTCCGTGGTAGCAATCGAAGCCCTGGCTTCACAGAAGACAGCGGGCCTCCCTCCTCCTTTTAGCTCCTCAGCAGCCAACGGCGCCAAAGGGGAATGGCTGGCGGCGGCGCTGCCTGCTAAAGAGCTAAAAAGAGGAGAGGCCCACTGTCTTCTGCTTTGGCGAAGACGACGGACCGTTTTCTGGTTGCGTTGTTGTAGGTTTCTTCGGGCCATATGGCCATGTTCTAGAGGCATTCCCTCCTGACGTTTCACCTGCATCTATGGCAAGCATCCTCAGAGGTTGTGGGGTCTCACAACCTCTGAGGATGCTTGCCATAGATGCAGGCGAAACGTCAGGAGGGAGTACCTCTAGAATATGGCTACAGCCTGAAAAAACCTACAACAACGCAGTGATTCCAACCAGTGATTGCTTTCGACAATACAGTTTTCTGGTTGACCATAATGGAAGTGTCACTGGGTAATGGAATAAAGTTGGCATCTACTTCAAAACTTTTCAGAAGCCAGTAATTACCACTTTTAGTTCAGATGTAATGGGAACCTATTGTTAACTGCAATCCCTTTGTTTATTTTCTCAGTGGATCAAAAAGAAATCAAGTAAAGCTGGTGTGTTCAGAAACATAACTAGTCTTACTAAGCTGATACTTCATTTAGTTGTGAACACTCCGTTTCAAAGACCCCCCCCCCCCCGGTGGAATACATAACATATGCTTTGTAGAATTGCTTTCAGAATCTCTGAGGTCATATTTTTCTTTTAGGTTCTCTCCTTCCAGTTGACCCTACAGGTAGAATCCGGGTATTATCTGGAGGAAGGCAGCTGCAAGTTTCTATTGCTGAAAAATCAGATACAGCCTCCTATGTTTGTATGGCTTCAAATGTAGCTGGATCAGCAAACAAAGAATATAACTTGGTTGTATATGGTAGGTCACCATACAGAATTGCCAGTGGTGTTCCTTGGTTGGAAAACAATACTTGTGTCACAGTGATTTCAATCAAATAATGAGAATGAATTTATCCTGAAACAGGTCCAAAAAGGTCCTCAGTGCATCTTGAAAGAGCAATTATCCCACTGCCAAGAGTAAGATATTCGGGGTTGGCATCGGGAATAAGTTCACAGTCAACCTCCAAGTCGGCTTGGGAGTGGCATGGCAGCTATTCCAGCAGCCCATGAATTGGCCTGGCAGCTGCATGGCGAGCGAGTGGTGACAAAACCAGTTCACTGCCCATACCTGCAACCAAAATCTTGCCACCCTGTAACTTACTTCAATGGTGTCCTTGGAGATGAAGGAAGAGGGGAGGGAGAAAGGGGAATTAGCTCTTATCTCTTCCCACTCCCCCCTCCAATTTCCCCAGCCCGCTGGATATTGTTATTTCATGTACCCTATGCCATTTTGGTACATAAAAGATACTGCTAAGGTAACTGGGCAGCATGGTTAATTAGTCAAATCGTAGTTCAAAAGAATTTTATATCATTATATTATAGATTGCTTCCGAGGTGGTGAAACTGGTATATTCAATGTTCATATAACATATAAATTCAAAAAATCAATCGCGTAGATTAGTAACCAAACGGAAAGTCGTAGAGCTGAATTCGTTGATGAAATAAAATCCCTTAATGTCGGGTATTTGTAATCCAAACGTAATATTATCTTGTAATCGAAAATGGGACAAAGAGCTCTACAAAGGTCGACGAACTAGTCGTTTCGCCCATCTGGGCTTCATCGGGACCTGTAGACTTAATCCGAATGCACAATACACCGATTTCACTTGGTCCGGATAATATCTGTAATAATACAGTAACATAGTAGCTAAATAAACTTAGCATCAAAAAGTACTCAGTACATCGTACATTCCCATACATAGAGCCACCCGGAAATGCTGAACCGAAATACATGCCAAATAAGTATTCGTTCAATTATATGTGGGTGCAGCCACTATAGTATCATTCTTGTTGTCAGGCAAGAGGTCAACACAATGAGACATTTAAATAGCAAGTTGAAAACACAGATGGGATAATCACACCAATAATTCATTAACAGTTGTTGAGTCCTAAAGGAGACTCAGATCCGAGGGTAATTATCCAATAATTTTCACATTGGAGTAGTTTCATTTTCATGTCAATGTAAGGGGAGGACTCGATTCTTTCAAGAACCATCACTCGGAAATCCTCAAAGGTGTGGTGTTCCTTAAAGTGGCAGTAAAGAAGTGAACTCTTATTCTTAGTATGGAAGCACGAACGGTGTTCCTGTACGCGCGTGCGTAATTCTCTTCCCGTCTCGCCTATGTAAAGCCTATTGCACCCGCATTTTAGACAATATATGACATTGCGGCTCCCACAAGTAGACCAGGATTTTAAATAGGTCAAGTGGCCTTGGCCTGCGTTGCTCTGGATCACCTCTGTGTGCTGCAGAATGACCACAGAGCTGCTCTGGGTTCCCTGCAAAGAAAATGGTGCATCCAGACATACTCTCTAGTACAGTGGTTCTCAACCTATGGGTCCCCAGGTGTTTTGGCCTACAACTCCCAGAAATCCTAGTCAGTTTACCAGCTGTTGGGATTTCTGGGAGTTGAAAGCCAACATATCTGGGGTTCCACAGGTTGAGAACCACTGCTCTAGTAAATATAACAGTTTGGCTTGTTAATAGATACAAGAATCTCTGATGGCTTTTTAAAGCTTTGAACAAATTGAACATGTGATAAGAGATCTGTAAGTGCATCTCGTTTGCAAAAAAAAGCAGTGGGATAGGTTCAGAAGGAAGGCTTCTTCAAATGCCCCATATCTACTAATAAACAGCCCTTCCCTGTGTACTGGTATTAGTCATTGAATGGTTGTTGTTTTTGTTGCTGTATGCTTTCAGGCCACTTCTGATTTATGGTGAGCCTAAGGGAAACTTAATGCAGAATTTTTTTGTGCCAAGGTTTATTCAGAAGGGGTTTGTCTTTGTAGTCCCCTGAGCTGAGAGAATGTGACTTCCCAAACATTATTCAATGGGTTTTCATGGCTGAGTGGAAATTTGAACCCTGGTTTACAGAGTAGTAGTTCAGCACTCAAACCACTATAGCGACAAGAGCAACAACAACCTGCCAATCCCTACAACTCGAGGTGGGATACAGCATCATTAAAACAAGATAAACACTATTAAAATGAACAAGATACACAGAATTGAAATACAAGCTATACAAATTAAAAATCACAATTGGAAATTGACCAGGAAGGTCAATGCTGACATTCTCATGGATGACATGCAGTTTGTATTTTATTTGTGCAGATATTACAGGATTGTACATTCGGAAATTGGCACAGAAACAAAAGGTTAAACTGCCCACCAGTGCCACATCCTTGGCACAGCTCTACTACGCTCTGGTCACATCCCGAATAGATTACTGCAACGCACTCTGCATGGGGCTGCCTTTGAAGACAGTTCGGAAATTACAATTAGTCCAACGGGCGGCAGCCAGATTACTAACTGGAGCTACATACAGGGAGCATACCCCCCCCCTGTTATGTCAGCTCCACTGGCTGCCTGTCCATTTCCGAGCTCAATTCAAAGTGCTGGTTTTGACCTTTAAAGCTCTATACGGTTTTGGCCCAGCGTACTTGTCCGAACGCATCAGCCTCTACGTCCCACCTTGTAATTTAAGATAATCCGGGGAGGCCCTGTTCTCGCTCCCGCCAACTTCTCAAACGCGGTTGGTGGGTACGAGAGAGAGGGCCTTCTCGGTGGTGGCTCCCCGTCTGTGGAACGTGCTTCCAAGCGACATATGATCAACACCATCCCTCCTGGCATTCAGGAAAAAAGTGAAATGTTGGCTGTGGGACCAGGCGTTTGCACATTAGCACAATACAGCACTTTGGACTGGATTTGTAACAGCAAGTTGATGGATATGGCTCAATGCTCCTGTTATGGACGAAATACTGTTTTTAACTTAAGAGAATGTGTATGATGTGTTAATGTTAATTGTATTTTAATGTATTTTAATGCTGTATGTTTTTTCGTTTTATATTGTATTTATTATGTTGGCATCGAATTGTGCCTTTTGTTAGGCCGCTCTGAGTCCCCCCTTGGGGGTAGAGAAGAGCGGGGTAGAAATGTTGGAAATAAATAAATAAATAATACTATCTCCCTCTAACCAACAGATGTTTTATTTTCAAGGAGATAACAAATTAGGAGATACAATCATGAATTTCCTGTATCACGTTTGGTTAGGCTTCCGGAAGCCAAATTATTGGTGCTAACGTTTGGAATTTTTTGTTTCTCTTAATAGTTGGGCCAGCTATTTTAGACAGTGGGAGCCAACAATCAGATGTAACGGTCATCCGTGGTAATAACTTTTCCTTAGAATGCAAGGCAGAAGGTATTCCAATTCCAGCTGTCAGCTGGATGAAGGATGGCCGGCCATTGGTCAGTGGGAGAAGAGCTGAAATACTGAACGAAGGACACAGTCTTCAGCTTAAAAACATTCAGGTCTCGGACACAGGCCGCTATGTATGTGTTGCTGTGAATGTGGCAGGACTGGCCGACAGGAAATATGACTTAAGTGTTCACGGTAAGCAAGGAAAATATGTAATAACTTTATTTTTGTATCCCACCTCCATCTCCCCAAAAGGACTCAGGGCGGCTTACATGGGGACAAGCCTGATCAACACAATAAAATGCATAAAATAACCTCATATTTATTTATTTATTTTATTTTACTTTATTTATATTCTGCTCTTCTCATTCCGACGGGAACTCAGAGCGGATTACAGGTACACATACTTAGCAGACAATCCCTGCCGTTTTCCACATACACACATATAGACAAACAGAGGCAAACTCTGGCCACCAGGGGGAGCTGATGCACTCCTCATCTCTCAGCTTTTCCAGCATCCCTTGTTGTTCCTTCCGCTTTCCTCAGCGTTCCTGGAGTTCTTTAATGGCCTCATAATTCAGTCAAAATTTGCCTTCCCACTTAATGTGGTACCTTTATCTCCTACTTGACAGATGCAGCTGTCTTTCGGGCTGCAAAGGTCGACAGCAGGCTACACTTAAAGGTCGAAACAGGAGCAATATTAGCAATAATCTATTTTGATTTAAGACTCTCTAGTCACTGTGTGACAATAGCAATAATACATAGCAACCATACAAATAGAAAGCATCAACACATTACAATAGTAAGTACCATACATTCATATACTTGTATTGGCAATTACGGGCAGCTGGCTCACACGCAAGTGAGCGGAGACGCCGGGTGTGGGCGGAGGAAAGTTCCTATGTCATCAAAGAAGGATACAGTCCCGGACGCCGCCCCAAATTATGAAAATGTTCAAAATAATCAAATGTTCTGGTCTAAATGACCACATAATCCATCTCTATGTTTCGGGAGGTCGTCCTCATCTCTCAGCGTTCCCAGCGTCCCTTGTTGTGCCTTCCGCTTTCCTCAGCATTCCTGGAGTTCTTTAATGGCCTCATAATTTAGTCAAAATTTGCCTTCCCATTTAATGTGGTACCTTTATCTCCTACTTGACAGTTGCAGCTGTCTTTCGGGCTGCAAAGGTCGACAGCAGGCTACACTTAAAGGTCGAGCACTCACCTTGACCCGGGCAGGCCTTGAACTCATGACCTACTGGTCAGAGAGATTTTATGCAGCTGACACTTAGCCAGCTGCGCCACATTCCCGGTGCTCATAAAACAATATAAAACAACCAACAACATAACACAGTATAAAATGACCATCAAGCAAATCACCAATGGTCTGAGTAATAAACAGTTTCTGGTCTTAGCTGGGTGGACTGGTGCAAATCAGTTGTGAGGACAGGGCTGATGAATAAAATGCAAAGCCAGATGGGGGGCAATATGAAATAAGCTAAACTGCAGCTGCTACCAAATGATCATACAGGAGGCATCCCGAGAATCACTGATAACTTTACTGAGTAATACCAACAGGAACCAAGCCAGAAGTGGCGAGCGCCCTTTGGGCACACACATATATACCCTCCCCTGACATTCAAACCCCAAGTTCCCGCTCTTCCTTTTCCCGCTGAATCTTTCGCGCTCGAAATCTGAGCCGTTAGTTCCCTCCCGTCAGCTCTTTATCTTTTGTTATGGCTATGTCAGAAATCCGGGCGCCAACATCTTGGCCCGGAATCCCGGTTCCTGATAAGAGCACTGTGTCTCTGGGTGGGGAACACTAGTAAAATGCAAGTATGAGATTTTGGGGCCAAAATTATCTAGGGAACTGTCTAATAAAAAGCACTTTAGTCAAGAGCAGTATTCAGGTGTTTATTGCTTGAACAATGTTTTCTCATGTGCCTTGTTTCTGTTTGTCTGGGATTTCCTTGTAGTACCACCAAGTATTGTGGGTGAATTGACCATGGCTGACAGTATCAATGTTGTGGAGAAAAATCCTGCCACCTTGATTTGCGAAGCCTCAGGAATTCCCCATCCAACAATAACATGGCTGAAAGACGGGCAACCTATCTTGCCAAGTAGCTCTGTAAGAGTCTTGTCAGGTAAGGGGACATATTAAAGTAGTAGTTTTCTTTTAGATTCAAGTGACAAATATATTTTGCACTCACATTATGATATAATGAAAAATAAGAAAAAAAAGTGCCAAAGAATTGTTTGAATTAGGAGCCTTAACTCTTTTATAACATGCCATTGATCCATTGCAAACTATGAACCTCTTCACACGGCCTGTTTTTCAATAGCAGCAGGGTTATTTTTGGCAGTTTTGCCACGGAGCCCGATCACACTCTGGAGAAGCACTTCCAGGGTGTCTCCACAGAAAACCTCCCAGGCCCGGATTAATCGATTGTGGCGCCCTAGGCCACACTCTGAAAGTGCCGCCCCCGCCCCGGGGAGCGGGGCTGCTTGTGGGGGCGGGGCTGCTTGCGAGGGGCAGGGCCGCTTGCGGGGGTGGGGCCACTTGCGGGGGGCCCTCCCTCCTCTCTCGCATCAGCTAAGCGTCGGTCCCGCCCCTCTTCCTTCACTGAAGGAAGAGGAGCGGGGCCGGCGCGAGCAGCGAGACAGGGGAGGGCGGCAGGACGGACTTCCCTCCGCCCCCTCCTCTCTCGCATCAGCTCAGCGTCGGTCCCACCCCCTTCCTTCACTGAAGAAAGGGGTGGGGCCGGCACGAGCAGCGAGGGAGGGAGGAGCCGAGGGGAGCAGAGCAAAGGAGAGGGGGCATGGGGCGGCCATGCGCATGCACACTTTTTTTGAATTTTTAAAAAACTTTTTTTGGGGGGTCTGGATCTGCTGCCCCCCCCCCCGGCTTGCCACCCTAGGCCATGGTCTAGGGTGGCCTTATGGGTAATCTGGGCCTGCCACCACCAAAAAAGAGCTGGTGGCAAAAGACAGGAGGCATCCCATCTTTTCATAGGAATCCATGGGGACAAACGGCTGCTTGACACTTCCCTCCATGTCAGGGCTGTCCAACTTCTACGGGCCCAAGGGCCGGAATTCCGGTCACTGATCACCTGGGGGGCCAAAGGGTCTGCCTCTGTCCCTGGCTCTGCCCCTCCCGGCTCCAATTTACTTACAATTGACCTTGAGTTGTGGAGTTGTAGTTCACCTCCATCCAGAGAGCACTGTGGACTCAAATAATGATGGATCTGGACCAAACTTGGCATGAATACTCAATACACCCAAATGGGAACACTGGTGGATTTGGGGGAATGTTTCCTAATACCATTGAGTTATTTGACTCCACACTCAAATTGGGACACACCAAAAAAAACCCCAAACACCTCAATGCCGTCGCAGGGCTTGATGGGGCCTCCTTTCCCAGAGGCGGGTGGAGGAGGCCCAAAGAGCTCCCTCCCTCCCTGAAGGGAAAACAAGCACAAAGGAAGCCACGTTGCGCCCTGCACGCGGGGAAGGCAGCACAACAAGGGGAGGGGCGCGGAGGAGGGAAGGAAGCGTTGCCAAGGAAAGCGCCGCTGAGGGACCCCTCCCCCTCACCCAACGTCCCACTGTTTTTAGATTGATTGATTCGAGCCAGGACCTTCCTTACCCATACTGCGGGAGCCCCGCCACAGGGCCGAAGCGCCAACGCCGCCGCCATCCCCGAAGAGCCCCGCTGGAGCCGAGGCCAAGCTCAGGCCAGGCGCGGCGGCTCTCCCATCCGCGGGGCGGAGGGCCCTCCACAGAAAGAGGACGGAGCCAGGAGGGGCTTTCCCTGCCTCACTCCCCTCCTCCCTCTCTCTGAGGGAATGGGGGCTGGCCTGGAAGCAGCCGCCAGGGAGGAGGAGGCAATCGCCCAGGCTGCAAATCCTTCGGGACCTGAGATTTCGGCAGCTATCGCGAGACTATGCAGCCACAGACGGGATTTCGGCCTCCCTCGAAATCCCATCTGTGGCTGGCGTAGTCTCGCGATGCTTGCCTAAACCCGGAAGTAGGTATTTTTATTTTTATTTGTATTTTATTAAAACAAGTAGGGGGGCCGGAGGGAAGGGGTTCGGGGGCCGTGTGCGGCCCCCAGGGCCGCCTGTTGGACAGCCCTGCTCCATGTGATGAGGTGGAGGGAAGCTGGGATGGTGCTGGGTGCCACCAGGATCGCCGCGATTTGCAGCAATACTCAGCTATTTCAGCAGCACGTGTGAAGAGGTCCCATGAGTCTCCAAGTTTAGCATGTTCTCGGTGTTGTGGACTAGAGAAGCAATGTTTCCAAGCCCTGGACTTAGCAACTCTAGCGGAAATGGTTATCTTTCATATAAATTATTTCACCATACGTTCCTAAGTTGACAACATGCTGAAAGATGCTAAGAAAGAAAATCCTTCTGCATTGTTTGCCTGCCCACCCCGAAATAAGAGACAAGACAACAGTGGTTGGGTTCAAATTGGGCAACATTTATTTAAATTGTTACCTATTTAACTGTCCTTAACCTTAACTCAAGGGGTGTCAGGAAATTGGTGTATCCAATTCGGGCAGCTCACCTACCCGGCTTCAATATTAATTTATGGGCGAAACACCTGGATTTCCTGGCTAACCAACCAGGACAACCCGTTAAGGGAAATGAGTGCGAGGTCTGGTCCCAAGATATTGAGAACAGCCTCCTCCCATTCCAGGCCTTTTAACTGCACTTCACCCATGAACTTGAACTTCAGGTGAGTATTAACATAATGGCCTTCACCCCCAAAAGGGGGGGTGCCTTAGGTGCACACCAAGAAATGGGAATTTCCCCATCTATTTTCCGCTAGTCCTATTTATATCCTCACCCTCCCCTCTAGCCCCTAAACAGTAAAGGCGGGTAGGCGGGAAAAAAATCCCTTTCCCATATGGGGGGGAAATTCCTCCCCGGCTCCAATGGGCAACCGGACCGATACTGTTAATGGGCGGGAGTGGTGGGTCGACGTCCTGGCGCTGACTGAACAACTGGGGCTGCCTTCCGGTGGAGAAGGCCACGCCCCAGTTGCCCAAAGGGCTCCATCCGGAACCTCCCCCTGACGTCGTGGGAGGGAGGCAAAACTCCTTCCTCCCTTTATGCACTGGGGAAAGGTGGCCTTGCCTGCCCACCCCTGAAATAAGAGACAAGACAACAGTGGTTGGGTCCAAATTGGGCAACATTTATTTAAATCGCTACCTATTTAATTGTCCTTAACCTTAACTCAAAGGGTGTCAGGAAATTGGTGTATCCAATTCGGGTAGCCCACCTACCTGGCTTCAATATTAATTTACGGGCGAAACACCTGGATTTCCTGGCTAACCAACCAGGACAACCCGTTATGGGGAATGACAACATGCTGAAAGATGCTAAGAAAGAAAATCCTTCTGCATTGTTTCAGTGAGTTACTTAAACATGATAGAAAATGATCTTTTGTCAAAGGAACAGAAAATATTGGTGAATTTTCAAGCCAAATTTACAACACCTTAGTAATGATATATGCTGTAAGTGAATCCACATGATACAGTTGAAAAACGTTGGTACTGTTTTGTAGTAACTGCATTGACTCCAAGCTATAAAATCCTAGAACTTGAAATTTTACAAGAAACTTGGAATTCTCTTCCAGAGATCTCTAATCTTGAATTTTTAAAGATAGGATGGGATACAGGGTACAAAATCATAGCCCATGTTGCCTCATTACTAATAAAATTAACTACTAAGGAACATTATGATATATTGTTTCCTAAATATTTTGATGTTATGCCTAAACACACACACACACACAGAGAGTATTGGCAATAAACATAAATATTTTTCAAAAACCAGAAATGTGCAACGATCACTATGGTTTTCATAATTCTGACCAAGGTATATTGCCAGCGTTCAGAAAGACTGGATTTCAGCATTTTTTGTATTCATTGCTTTTCTTTTCAGGTGGCAAAGTCTTGCGTTTGATGCAGATAAATGTAGAAGATGCTGGTCATTACACCTGTGTGGCGACCAACGTTGCTGGAGAGGAGAGAAAAAGCTTTGACCTTTCGGTTTTAAGTAAGTATGCCAAAACTATTCAATCAGCCAAAGAAGTAAAGGATTTCCTCTTCTAACATTCCCAAGTAATACCCCTGTTTTAAAATGGAAGTCCACTGAAAATGACACAGCCTAATTTTTGACCCCAAGGATGAGATAAATTCTTTATTTGAGATGAAATGGTGATGAAATGAACATATATACAATGATCAGTAAAGAGTTGGCATCTCCCACATGCTCACTAGGCCTAGTTGTCCAAAAAAAGGTTCAAAACTCATTTTGGATGTAGAGGGCGCTGGCATTTCATATCTTGTGGAGTTCCGAAATTTTCCGTGGAAATTTCAAAATTATTTCATTAATGGCGAATGCGCATGCTCAATGTGTGCACCTGCCAAAACTGGGGTTGACAGCCCAGGTTTTCCCTCCGCCACCATCTCCTCCTCCTCCTCAGCGGTGTTAGCTGTAACACGAGTTGGTTTCTTCCCAGGCGGCGAGGAGTGGAAAGATGCCCTCCACTCCTCGCTGCCTGGGAAGGAATCAACCCACGTTAAGGCTAACATGCGTTGGTTCCTTCCCAGGCGGTGAGGAGTGGAGGGGATGCCCTCCACTCCTCGCCGCCTGGGAACCAATGCACGTTAGCTTTAACGTGCATTGGTTCCCAGATTTCCTCCCGATCGGCCAGGCTTTCCCTCCACTTGGGAAGGAAAGTCTGAGCAATCAGCAGGAAATCTCCTGCAGAAATCAGCCTGGGATTGGAAGAACATGCCCCCCCCCCCTCCCCCAGATCTGAAAGGCACCTAGAAAAGTGTGTACCTTGCAAAACGCCCCACCCCCGGGGAGCCCGCAGAGGCCTCAGCTCCAGCTGAGGAAGAGGACACACCTGGCAGTGGCCCAGGGAAGGGAAAAACCTTTCTGAACATGGCAATTTCTTTACGGAAAATGGCGGCGGTGGAATCAAATTTGGTAATTCACCTCCGGGTTGCTTACAGCGTTTCAAAAACACATCATAAGTACTTTAGAAACGAATTTCCTACAAATTTGATGAGGAAAACGAAAAACCTAACCGGGCGTAATGTTCACCATGAATCAGTATGTCTTAAGATATGGCTGAGTAAAAGAAAGGATTAGCACAGATTCCTAGAAATGGCCCATTGCAAATACAGATGCAACTTTTTTGTGTTGTTATATTCTCAAACCTAGCAGTTTGCTAGCCAACCCAGCAGTTCGAAAACATGCAGATGGGAATAGATCAATAGGTACTGCTCTGGTGGGAAGGTAACAGCACTCCATGTAGTCCACATGACCTTGAATAGCTGGAAAACGCTGGTTCTTCAGCTTAGAAATGGAGATGAGCACCACACCCCAGAGTCGGACATGACTGGACTTTATGTCAGGGGAAAACCTTTACTTATATTCTCAAACTGATGTTTTTGTGTTGTTTATTTATCTGGGCAACATAAAGTTCCTCCAGGAATCATGGGAGAGAATAAACTTGAAGATGTGAGAGTGAAGGAGAACCAAAGTACCATGTTAACTTGTGAAGTGACAGGTGAGTGACATTTTGTTTCGGCCAAAGCAAAAAGTCTTTTGTATTGGGTCAAAGTAATGAACAATAGGAGGAAATGTATGTATGTTGACAGCCTAGTTCCTCATTTGCATAGAATCATTTTTGATCCTGACACACAAAAATATATGTCTGCAGTAGGCTACTGTCAAGAGCTCATTTAGTCTAAAATAATTGTGTTTGACAAGGCGGCAAAGGGTAGTCAAAGGGATTGATCACACAATCATAATTTGCCATCACAAAATGATTAGGAAATATTACATCCCACTAGGAAAAGGTGTAGTGTGTTTTTGTTTGTGATATTATAAGAGGCTGCTGGGATATACAACTAGACACTTTGGTGAAAAATAATTCTATATTTTAAGCGAATACCACATTTGTTGTTGTTTATTTGTTCGGTCGCTTCTGACTCTTCGTGACCTCATGGACTAGCCCACGCCAAAGCTCCCTGTCGGCCGTCACCACCCCAGCTCCTTCTGTGTCAAGCCAGTCACTTCAAGGATATCATCCATCCACCTTGCCCTTGGCCGGCCCCTCTTCCTTTTTCCTTCCATTTCCCCCAGCATCATTGTCTTCTCTAAGCTTTCCTGTCTTCTCATGATGTGGCCAAAGTACTTCATTTTTGCCTCTAACATCCTTCCCTCCAATGAGCAGCTGGGCTTTATTTCCTGAAGTATGGACTGGTTGGATCTTCTCGCGGTCCCAGGCACTCTCAGAACTTTCCTCCAACACCACAGTTCAAAAGCATCTATCTTCCTTCACTCAGCCTTCCTTATGGTCCAGCTCTCACATTCGTAGGTGACTACGGGGAATACCATTGCTTTAACTATGCAGATCTTCGTTGCCAGTGTGATGTCTCTATTCTTCACTATTTTATCGAGATTGGTCCTTGCTCTCCTCCCAAGAAGTAAACGTCTTCTGATTTCCTGGCTGAAGTCTGCATCTGCAGTATTCTTTGCACCTAGAAATACAAAGTCTGTCACTGCCTCCATGTTTTCTCCCTCTATTTGTGAGTTATCAATCGGTCTTGTTGTCATAATCTTGTTTTTTTTAATGTTTAACTGCAACCCAGCTTTTGCACTTTCTTCTTTCACCTTGGTTAGAAGGCTCATCAGCCCCTCCTCGCTTTCGGTCATCAAAGTGGTATCATCTGCATATCTAAGGTTGTTAATGTTTCTTCCATCAATTTTAACCCCAGCCTTGCATTTGTCAAGCCCCGCACATCCTCGCATGATGTGTTCTGCATACAAATTAAATAGGTTGGGTGAGAGTATACAACCCTGTCGTATGCCTTTCCCAATCTTGAACCAGTCTGTTGTTCCATGGTCAGTTCTTACTGTTGTGACTTGGTCGTTATAAGGATTCCTCAGGAGAGAGACGAGGTAGTTTGGTATCCCTACTCCACCAAGAACTTGCCACAATTTATTATGATCCATATAGTCAAAGGCTTTAGAATAGTCCATAAAACAGAGATAGATGTTTTTCTGAAACTCCCTGCCTTCCTCCATTATCCAGCACCTGGATACTGGCCATTGGGTCTCTCGTTCCTTTGCCTTTTCTAAACCCAGCTTGCACATCTGGCAACTCTCTCTCCATGTATTGCTGGAGTCTTCCTTGCAGGACCTTGAGCATTACCTTACTGGCATGAGAAATAAGTGCTACTGTACGAAAGTTGGAGCAGTCTTTAGTATTTCCCCTTTTTGGTTTTTTTCCCAGTCTGATGGCCATTCTTGTGTTTCCATATTTGCTGGCAGATGGCCTGCATCACTTGACAGCATCATCTTTCAAGATTTTGAACAGTTCAGCTGGGATCCCACCATCTCCTGCTGCCTTATTATTAGCAATGCTTCTTAAGGAACATTCAACCTCACTTCTCAGGATGTCTGGTTCTAATTCACTCACCACACCGTCAAAACTATCCTCGATATTATTATCCTTCATATACAGATCTTCTGTATAGTCTCGCCACCTTCTCTTGATCTCTTCAGCTTCTGTTAGGTCCTTGCCATCTTTGTTTTTGATCATGCCCATGAAATTTACATCCAATGTCTCTAATTTTCTGGAAGAGATCGCTTGTGCTTCCTACACTTTTGTCTTCTTCCACTTCCATGCATTGCTTGTTTAAAAATAGTTCCTTATCTCTTCTGGCTGACCTCTGGAATTGTGCATTCAATTGGGCATATCTCCCGCTATCACGGTTTCCTTTTGCTTTCCTTCTTTCTTGGGCTACTTCTAGTGTCTCAGCAACAACCATCTTGCCTTCTTGGTTTTCTTTTTCTTTGGGACGTACTTTGTTGCCAGCTCCTGAACAATGTCACAGACTTCTTCTGGTACTTTATTTATTAAATCTAGTCCCTTAAATCTGTTCTTCACCTCCACTGCATATTCACTGGGAATATTAGTGTGATCATATCTAACTGGTCTGTGTGTTTTCCCTGATCTCTTTAGTCTGATTCTAAATTGTGCAATAAGAAGTTTGTGGTCTGAACTACAGTCAGCCCCAGGTCTTGTTTTCACCCACTGGATGGATGCCCGCCACCTTTGGCTGCAAAGGGTGTAGTCAATCTGATTTCGGTGTTGACCATCTGGCAAAGTCCAGCCATCTTTTAAGTTGTTGGAAGGGAGTGTTCGTTATACACAGAGAGTTTTCCTGTCAAAATTATATCAGCCGACGTCCTGCTTCATTTTGTTGTCCCAGACCATGCTTGTCTGTGATCCCAGTTGTCATTTGACTACCCACTTTGGCACTTTTGGTCATTTGACTACCCACCAGTCTCCTGTAATGAAAACAATGTCTCTTTTTGGTGTATTATCCAGTAGGTGCTGGAGATCCTCATAGAACCGATCTACTTCTGTTTCTTCAACAGCTGTGGTTGGGGCGTATATTTGGATCATTGTGATATTAAATGACTTGCCTTGAACTCAAATTGAGATCATTCTGTCATTTTTGGATTGTATAAAAACACTGCTTTAGTGACTTTATTATTAATTATGAAGGCTACTCCATTTCTTCGGTGTTCCTCTTGTCCGCAGTAGTAGATCTGGTGGTCATCTGATGTGAAGTGGCCCATTCCAGTCCATTTCAGTTCGCTGACCCCCAGAATGTCTGTCTATAGTTTTGACATCTCACAAATAGCAACATCCAGATTGCCATTTCTATTAGATCTCACATTCCAGGTTCCTGTGGTGTGTTGATCTTTAGAGCATTGGATTCGTCATTCACCTCCAGCACCGTCAACCACTAGCCTTCCTTTCAGCTTTGAGCTAGCTGCGTCATCACATCTGGAGCTAGTTGAACTTATCCTCTCCTCCTCCCCAGTAGCATTTTGACCATCTTCTGACCTGGGAGTCCCATCTTCCTATGGTATACCGACATATCTCTGGTTGTACTGATCCATTTAGTTTTCTTGGCAGGAATACTGGGGTGGGTTTGGACTGACCTCTCTGCCATGACCATCCTGTCTTGGGTGTCCCTTCACGGTTTCGCTCATGGCATCATTGAGGTGCTCAAGCTCCAGGGCTGCGACAAGGCAGCTATCCTTTGCTGGAGATGCCACATTTAGTCTGCAGCATATATATATATAGGCTGACCTCCTTCCTCCACCATCGGCTTCAGCGAGTAAGGAGGGGAGAGACGGTCTCCGAGGGTTCCCCATTAATTTGCGGAGTTCCTCAGGGGTCTATTCTCTCCCCCTTGTTAATTACAAGTACATGCAGCCACTTGCACAGCTGGTGCGGAGTTTTGGGTTGGAGTGTCATCAGTACGCTGATGACACTCAGCTCATTCTGAGGATGGAGTACAGGCTTGGATCTGTACCCGATAATTTCCAACGTTGCCTTGAGGCCGTTACTGGATGGCTGCGAGCCAGTAGGTTGAAGGTGAATCCAGTGAAGACAGAGATCTTGTGGCTGGGCCGTCCGGGTGATAGGGATGTCCAGCTTCCGACCCTGGACGGTGTGGCGTTATGCCCATCGCCTTCAGTAAAGAGCCTGGGAGTTCATCTGGACTCCCAACTGACCATGGAGACCCAAATCGCCATGGTCAGTAAAATAGCTTTTTTCCATCTTAGACAGGCAAGGCAGCTGGCACCCTATCTATCCTGGAACGACCTGGCCACGGTGATCCAAGCCACGGTCATCTCGAGACTAGACTACTGTAATGCTCTCTACGTTGGCCTTCCTCTGTCAGTGACCCGGAAGCTCAAGCTGGTGCAGAACACTGCCGCCCGGCTCCTGTCTGGAACTCCAACAGGTTGCCACATTACACCTATTTTGCAGGATCTGCACTGGCTTCCAATTGAGCACCGGATCACCTTCAAAGTGTTGGTGCTCACCTTTAAGGCCTTGCACGGCCTGGGGCCAATGTACCTGAGGGACCGGCTTACCCCATATTGCCCAACGAGATCACTGCGGTCAGCGAACACCAACTTACTGGCAATTCTCCCTGCTAAGATGTTTAGATTGACTGCCACCCGAAGGAGAGCGTTCTCAGTGATAGCTCCAACTTTATGGAACGCTCTCCCGGCCGAGACACGAGCACTACAAGATCTCATGTCATTTAGGAGGTCTTGCAAGACCTTCCTTTTTCAACAGGCCTTTGGTTTGTAAGACGCCATCAATGTCTCAGTTCTGCCTGGGATTTTATTTTCATTGTATTGTATTATGCTGCACGCCATTGTACTTTCGTACAACATATTGTGTTTTAATGTGTGGATGTTTTAGAATGTTTTTATGTGTTTTACTGCGTATTATCCCACCTTTGTAAGCCACCCCGAGCCACCCGGGAGTGGCGGCCTATTGTAGAAGAAAGGTTCGACTATATATATATATATATATATATATATATATATATATAAAAATATATTTTTTATATATATATATATATATATATATATATATATATAGACTTTGTGCATTTTTATGGGTGAATATGTGAAAGCAGGAACCTTTCTTCTACAATCAAATGTTAAAAGAAACCTTACTTTCTTGATTTTAATACAGGGTTCACCTCAGATGACCTCTACAACTTTATAGATAGGCGCTGCCTGGGGAAATGCTTGTGATATGTGTACTCCACCATTGCAAGACAATTAGTCTGCAGAAATTTGTAATCATACCTATTCAGTTCTTTAAACAGAAATGTTTGATTTCGCTTCTAGTACATTGAGTTGGTTATAGTTTTTTACCTTATATTTTAATTGTAAACACTTAACAAACATACATATGCTAATGACCTACCTTGTATTAATTATGCATAGTTATTAATGTTTATAAATATTTGCTGTTGTTTTATTAAAAAAGGAAACCCCATTCCAGAAATTGCATGGTTTAAAGATGGACAACCATTCATAGAAGATGATGGCCATGAATTAACGTCCAATGGCCGCTTCCTTCACGTTACAAGTGCACAAATAGCTGATACAGGAAGATATACCTGTGTTGCATCTAATACAGCTGGAGTCAAGAGCAAAAGCTTCAGTGTTAATGTACTTGGTAAGAGTTCTGAGCTAGTTAATGAAAGTTTTGTTTTATTCCAGTGAAGAAAACGGGTATGTTTGGACTGAATTTGCCAGCAAATACATTTCTTTGTTTTGCCACTGCTAAGAATTGACTCCTTTTTAGGGCCTTTGAACTGGAACTTTTGGGAGAAAACTGAGAATGAGGCGGAGTTGGGAATGTTCTCTATTAGCACACAATCTAAGATCAGAGCCTTTAACTACTGGCTCAAGGTCATGGAGATGGAGGCGTCTCGCCTCCCAAAATTATGTTTGCTGGAACAATCTAGCAGTTCTTATAAATCGGGGCTGACCATTTGTTTGATTACATCAGAAGGTGTGGCATTCAGGTAATATTCCCAGTCCACCTATCTGGTCAAGAGCTAAGTAAGCACTTCAAAGAAGTGCGTCAACGAATTAATGACATTGCGCCCAAACCGATATAGACTCTTTGGGTTCTACTGTTTCCTGAGATGGTTGAGTGGTTTTAAGAAATCCTTCCAACTAACCACTTACTTACAGCAAGGAAGGTTACACCACCTAAGGAAAATTTTCACTAGAGCCAGGTTTGAGCAATTAGATTCAATGGTGAGATATGGGAGGTTCAAGAAAATTCCCTATGAAGAGCGTATTTGTATTTGTGGAGCCCTGAGATCGAAGATCTAACTCATCTTCTGCTTTATTGTAAAATCTATCAAATAGAGAGAAAACAACTGCTAGAGATATTTCTCGTGGGAAAAATCATTGGGACCCTCTAGCAAAAGTCTCACTTCTGCTGGCCGGCTCCAACAAGCTGATAACAGATGCTACTGCTCGTTTTCTCTGTAAAGCCATGAAACTAAGATCTGATTACATAGATGCAATTGGAATAAATTGTGTTGGAGATGAGGACCTGTGAATTGTTACCACCTCCCTTAGAATCCCTCCTGCTGGGCAAAACAGGGGTTTAATTGATGTAATGGTCTAGAATTCTCCTCAGATTGTTTTTAGAATCATTGCAATGTGTCTGTGTTCTGTTTGTATTTGATATGGCTTCTGGCTAATCAATAAAATTGTTGTTGTTGAGAATGAGGCATGGAAATATGAGCGGCTCAGTAGGGTGGCTTGGAAACAGTGCTTTCAGCCTACAATGAACCCACAAAAAATATGGCAGGTTCAGGAGTCCTTTCTGGCTGAAAGGCTGAATCAACTTTGTGAAAACACACCAGTATCCTTATCGTCAGTGAAGGAGACCAAGGATATAACTATAAATATGGAGAGATTATAGTAACAGCTTGATAAAATATGGGCAAAATTGAGTACACAAGAGATACAATTAAAACCATCATTACATGGATTAAGAATAAATTAAAACCACACAGCCATATTACCAGTTAATAAGATTTTGGTATCTCTCCTGCTCCTGGGACTATGATCCTCATATAGCACCTGCAGATACAAGGAAGGGTATATATCTCTCCACAACAAGGTTCATATGGGTCCTCTTGTGTAGATTTGAATATGGTTATCTACAAGGATCACCAACTCTGAGTAATTATATTTTTCTATGTTTCTGATTTTACTTAGTGTCTCCATCCATCGTGGATGCAGGTAATGATGGGGGCACAGAAGAGGTCACTGTTACCTTGAACAATCCAACATCACTGGTTTGCGAGGCTTACTCCTACCCTCCAGCTACCATTACTTGGTTGAAAGATGGAGCACCAATAGAATCAAATAGAAATATCCGTATTTTACCAGGTAACTAAGTTATTCTGTTATTTGAAATAGAGGGTTTCCTCTTGCTGATTCTTATAAATCAGATTAATAGTATCACTTTTTAAAAGTAGTAACTATGTCGTAGCTCAGAGACCAAGGAAGCCAAGCCCAGGAGTAAAAGGGGATAACAAAAGATTTATTGAACAATACCTGGAAAGAGGACGAACAAAAAAATAGCCAACTTGGCTCAAAAACCCTCAAAAATCCCAGGAAAAGAAGTCCCACAATATAAATCAGCAAACAGCCCAAAACAAACACCGACGTCCGTCTGCGTAGTTCAAAGGGAGAATCCAGAAGAATGGTCGTAAATCCGGTCTAGGGGTCCAGGGCAGGAGAAAGGCAGATGAAAAGGAGGAGACCGTCTGAGGTAATCAGGGGGTAGATCCAGTGGAGACTAAGCCCTGCCACAGGAAATACACAGCAGGCAAGAGTAACTGGAAACAGGAACAAGGCACTTGATATCAGGAACACAGGAAAGTCAGAAATAAGGACCAGACATCAACTCTTTGACCACCGCAAATGCAGCCCCAAAAACCCATTTCTTATATAGCAGTTAAACATCACTGTCTTCTGAAGACTCTCCTTGATCATGAGCATCAGCTGCCTCATCTCCAACAGCTGCTGTGCCCTGTGCAGACCTCCAATCTTGCCAACGCTGTTGGAAGCTTAAAGTGTCCCAATCTGTTTCTGAACCCCCAGAAGGCCAGTCTAAATCACTTTCAAAGCCACAAAAAGTGTCAGAATTAGACTCTTCGTTACACACATCCCTTACTTCCTGAACCAATGTTGAGTCTAAATCCGTATCACTTTCCTCTGACCCCATTTCTTCTTCCCCAGGAAAACCCTGGAAATCTTCTGAATCAGAAGGTGCTCTAAGTATCTGCCGGATCCGTTTTCTCTGTTCCAGCCCTTCCAAACTAGAATCACTAGCAGCCCTTTTCGTCCCAGCTGCAGACTCTTGATCACCCAGAGCCTCACCCCATTCCATACTATTGCTTGATGCTATTGACCCAGCATCTTCCCCAATACTAGTAGTAGTAGTAGCTGAAGGCTGAATCATAACACTATATGATTCACAAATAACTTCAGAGTTGCAATTCAGTGGACGGGTTCACATGGCAAAACATATCCATAAAACACATCATAGAAAACGAAGGACCTCATCACATGGATGAGGTCTGGCATTGTGATTTTCCAGCCTCTATGGCAAATTGAGGCAGCAGCAGGGCCATCCCAGAGCCCCACCTGGCAGCTGACACTTCCCCATCACATGTAGGGAAGCATCACCACACAGTTTAACCCTGCAGTAGTCCAGTGTTCCTAATGGAACATAGGGAGGCTATTGCATTTGTGGCACAGCGTCATACCATGCTGCCACCCCGTCAGAAGCCGGCCTACATTGTCTAATGTGCAGTGTGGGACTCCGTGAATGAACTGGGCATAAGCTTCTTGGATGCTTTTATTAAAAAAATGTGTGATGCGTTCGTAAGACTAGACTATTACTACTTTCCCTAATTTTCATATGTGAAAAGTGTTGGGTGAGTAGGCTTATTAACAAAAGACCCTACTTGTAAATGCACAGCAGAGTAACTTATTAGCAGAAGTGTGACCCAGTACCACTAGCCCATAGTAATAAAAAGAACAAAAACACACAGACCAATGTTATCTCTTCCATAGGAGGGTTTTCTTTAGAGCAAAATAATATGGTTGCACTATTTACCAGAACAAGGTTTCCATAACACGAATAAAGTTCTTTATAATTCCTTCTTTGCTTCAATGCTGGGCTTCTTTCTCATGCAGATAAACAGCTTTGCTCTCACAGAGCCTCTTCTCATGCCAAAGTTACACAGGAGCTTCACACAGTAGCTTTACACACAGTAGCCTTCACACTGGAGCTTCCTCACTGAAGCTTTTCATATCAGGCTTACTTCACTCTGAGGCCTACTAACACTGAGGCCTTCTCATGCTGAGGACTCGCTCAGACTGAGGCCTTTCTCCCACTGAGGTGAACTAACACTGAGACTTACTCATACTGAGGCCTACTAACATACTGAGGCTCTTCCATAGAGATCTCTCATAGACTGTGGACTACTAAGCTACAGGCACACCTGCTTATATTGAACTAACAGTGGTCCATGTGAGCTAACAGTGGTCCATGTGCTCTACCAATGTAGCACGTTTCACCAGGATTGGTCTAAAATAAGGAAGGGAGAATCCCCTGAAGTTCCCCCAGTGCCAGTGCTGTTTTTCCCCTGCTGAGCATGCATGTCTGCCATTAGCGAAGCAACTCAGAAGTTTTGGAAGTTTCAGAAAGTTTCGATTTTTTAAAAAAAATCAGAAGTGACTTTAGAATCGAACCACCAGCGCCCCCTTACATCCGAAACAAGTTTTGAACCCTTTTTTTGATCAACCAAGCCTATTACCCAGCAGTTTTAACTATGAATTTTAAAATCACATTCAATGTTTATGGTATTTTAAATTTTCTTTCTTGTATTTTAATATACGTATGTTTAAATATATGCTTTTTGGGTTGTATTTTAATTATATTTTAATATGCCCTTTTATCAATGTATTTGATTATATTGTGCTCTGCTCTGAACTGAAAGGAGAAGTGGGTAATATTAGTAATGATAATAATCATCATCACTATTATTATTTATACTGAGTTCCTAGTTATATCAGAAAAAAGAAGACAACCATTAATTTGAGGAAAATATTCTACAGGTGGTCGAACTCTTCAAATCCTGAATGCACAGGAGGTGAACACGGGTAGATACACTTGCATGGCTACTAATGAAGCAGGAGAAACATTAAAACACTATGAAGTGAAAGTCTATAGTAAGTATGCTTGCACCTAATTCTTGCTGGAATTATTTATTTATTTATTTATTATTCGTATTTATATACCACTCCATTCCCGTAGGCTCGGGGCGGTTTACATAGATAAAACAGGCAATAACAATAAAACAACTTTAACACTATACATTAAAACACTATAGGCTACTAACAACTGTCCCAATTTATCACAAAACAGTCAAGTAGGACCATTGATGTTAAACGCCTGCTGGAACAGGCTCTTCTAAATGCAGATGTTTCTGTAAGAGCCCAGGTGCTATCCGGCAAAGCGTTCCACAGTGTTGGAGCTACAATAGAGAACGCTCTTTGCCTCATAGAGGACAGGTGGTAAGTTTTGACCGAAGGAACCTCTAAAAGGTTTTGATCTCCAGACCGTAGTGATCTCTGGGGAGTATATGGGGAAAGACGGTCCCTCAAGTACACAGGCCCCAGGCCATGTCTGGCCTTAAAGGTTAATACCAACACTTTGAACATAATCCGGTACTCCACTGGGAGCCAGTGCAGTTGCTGCAGGATAGGTATTATATGGCATCTTGCCGGAGCACAGGCGAGCAGATGAGCTGCAGCATTCTGCACAAGCTTGAGTTTCCGGATCAAGGACAAAGGGAGGCAAATGTAGAGGGCATTACAGTAGTCTAGTCTCGAGCTGACCGTTGCCTGGATCACCGTGGCCAGATCGCCACTAGACAAGTAGGGTGCCAGCCGTCTAGCCTGTCGCAGATGGAAAAATGCATATCTGCTGACCATGGCGACCTGGGCCTCTATAGTCAGACTCTTTACCAAGGGCGACAGGCAGAGTGCCATGCCATCTAGGGTTGCCACTTTTTGATGTAAGAAATAAGGGACATTTACGGGATTGTTCACAAAAATAAGGGACACTTCATTAAAAACTTGAAACTCAAACACTAGGTAGAAATAGTTTTATTAACAGAATAAGATAATGATTGAAACTCACAAAAGAAACTGACTTTTACCCTCTTAACAGTACATGGTATGTTTCTGCATGCTTTGTCATGCAGAAAAAACATTATTAGAACTACCTTATTTTCTCCATCTGTATTTAGTACTTGACTTTGCTGACTTTAAAAGTGCACTGTCTAAACATTAAAATAAAATAAATTTTATAAGACAGTACATCTTCATGATTATTATGTCAATAGTTAATGGTATAGTATAGTATGGGATACACAGCATTGTATAGTATTGGGATGCACAGCTAGGCCTATTTTAAGAGTAACTCTCAAGCAACCAGAAACTATCTTTATTCAACATGATCCAACATTCCCCTTGGGTAACGGTTAATTAGTCTACTGTACTTTGAAAAAGTCCTCTATCGCCTCTTCATTCCAACGGGGACGGAGGCTGCCCGGCGAGTTGGAATCCCCGGGCAGGCATTGCCGTGGAAACCACAGCGCACACCTTCCTCTGGTCAACCCCACCCAGTCCTGTCCTGCTAGTCAAAAATAAGGGACAGGGCCTGAAAATAAGGGACACAAATTTTAGGGCCAAAATAAGGGACGTCCCTTAGAATAAGGGACATATGGCAACCCTAATGCCATCCAGGGTAGGCAGCTGACACCCTCCTCCCACTGGGTGGCCCAACCAAAGGATCTCCATCTTCGATGGGTTCACCTTCAAACGGCTAGCTCGCAGCCATCCAGTCACGGCCTCTAGGCACTGATGGAAATAAGTCCAGTCTGCCCTCCATCCTCAGCACAAGCTGGGTGTCATCAGCGTGCTGATGGCACTCCAGACCAAAACTACAGACCAGTTGGGCCAGTGGACGCATATAGATGTTAATTAATAGAGGGGATAGAATGGCCCCCTGAGGCACCCCACAATCAAGGGGAGTCCCTCAGAGACCACTCCACCCCTCACCACTTGTTGTCCCCAATTGTGGAGAAAGGAGGCCACCCATTTAAGGGCAGTCCCCCTCACTCCAGTCACGGCTAAATGATGGAGTAATAATGCGTGGTCTACTGTATCAAAGGCTGCGATGAGGTCTAATAGCACGAGCAGCACTGAACCACCTTGGTCCAACTGGCAACACAGTTGGTCTGTGATGGAGAGCAGCACAGTCTCCGTCCAGTGCCCACTACGGAAGCCGGACTGGAAGGGATCAAGTCCAGCAGTGTCATCCAGGAACTGCTGCAGCTGACCCGTTGCTGCCATCTCAAACACCTTGCTCAGAAACGATAAATTCGATACTGGCCGGTAACTGGAGGGAGCCGAGCGATCTAAATTCGGCTTCTTCAGCAGCAGGCTCACCATGGCCTCTTTTAACCCCTCTGGAAAGACTCCTTGCTCAAGGGAGCTGTTTATTATTTTCAGGTCTAACTAGCCAAGAGGGGCACGGATCGAGGGAGCAAGTGGTGGGACGAGCTGCAGCTATGATCCTGTCGACAGCCTCTGCGTCTAGCAGATGGAAACGGTCGAAGGTGGCCCCACCGAGTGGCAATGGAGTCTCAAGCTCACTAACTGTATCAACCGTGGCAGAGAGGTCCCGGCGGAGCGACGAAATCTTGTCTGCAAAAAAGTTCTGAAAAGCCTCAGCTGAAGGAGCCAAATCATTACCATTTGGGACGGTAGGGACCGTTGTTAGGGATCGAATGACATTAAATAATTTCGCTGGGCGTGAGCTTGCAGACTCTATCAGGGAGGTATAGTACACTTTTTTGGCCTCCCTGATAGCATGCTCATAAGATTTCTTAAATAACTTATAAGCTGATTTCGACGCTTCGTCACGGAGTTCTCGCCACATGTTCTCCAGCCGTCTCTAGATCAATCATAGCTCCTCAGAAAACCAAGGAGATTGATTTCTGCGAGGTTGGAGAGGGCACCTAGAGGCGATCTCGTCTAGAGCATTGGAAAGCCTGGTGTTCCATGCTTCCACTTGCTGGTTGACCGAGTCGCTGATAGGCTCACCATCCCTCAGAGCATTCAGGAACCTTATGGGTTCCATAAGTTTCCTCGGGTGAACCCAAATAGGTTCGGCACCCTGACCAGGTGATATGGCCTGCTCAAACCGGATTCCCAGAACGCAGTGATCCGACCATGGAAACTCTAAATTAAAGGCTAGGGTCACTCCGAAGATTAAATCCAGGGTGTGACCAGCCTGATGTGTAGGCCCAGTATTACAAAGAGAGAGTATTACAATACTGTGTAGGCCCAGTATTACAAAGAATTCATAAAATACTATTTGGTTTTTGCTGACACTGTGGTTAACTTCTTTAGGAAGCTGGCTGTTTTCCTGCACAAAATCCATATTTTCTTTGTGCATCTCCTGTATGTGTTTTTGTGCAAATGAGTTTTTCTGAATGTAATAGAAAAATATGAAGAATCTCACATTGCTTCTGACAATGTAAGGGACATTGATGTGAGAAGCTGTAATTTCATTTCCCGGGCTTTTCTTTTTGCACAGTCCCTCCTACCATAAGCAGAGGGGATTTGGCAGGAATTGGCTTGTCTCCTAAAGAGGTGAAGATCAGAGTGAACAACAGCCTTACTCTTGAATGTGAAGCTCATGCCATTCCTGTTCCTGGCATCAGATGGTACAAAGACGGACAGGCCAGTCATCAACTTAATTCCTTTCTTCCAGAATTTTAAAATAAACTTTTTTACAGCATTTTCTTCCTTCCGCATGTCCTATCTCTAAACAACATGGTAATGTAACACTGTTGAACATTAGGGTTGGATATCTTCGGTTTAAATTTTTTTGAAATCGGTTTAATTTTGTTAATAAAGTTAATTTCATAGTTTCTGACCCACATGGCCTAACCCGGAAGTGTAATTTCTTTTTTTTTGAAATACTTTTAATTAAGAATTTCCATTTTATAAAACATACAAGATCACAATAGGAAAAGGGGAAAGGGAAAAAGGAGTATTTTGACTTCCATTCTAGTTCCACACTGTTAGATATATTCTTCAGTTTCATTTTAAACACAGAACATCCCCAGTGCTCTTATTCTTACTAATAAATATCAGTAAGTGGTATATTACTGGTATATCAGACAGTGGTATATTACTAATTTAATATTCTCTAGATATTCATTAATCACAATCCGATCTGTCTTTATAATACCTTTACCATATTTCTATCACAACCCATATTTTAATTCATACATTTCTTTTTTTTTTACTCCGTAATTCTCTCTATTATTTCTACTTTTCCTTTTCTTTTTTTTTTTTGAATAGGAGGTTCTTATGGCGCAACATCACAAATACAATCCTAGCCTCTGATATGAGGGGCACAAAGGTTACTCTATATTATCATTCTATATATTTTAATTACCAATCCTCACAAGGTTACAGCTCTCATTCATTGTTTAGTCTTCTATCTCGGATTCAGATATTCTCCTCATCCTCTCCTTCTTTTTCTTTCCCCTCTGGTGGGCTCTCGAGGGCAGCTTCCGAGACAACCGCGTCTCAGGACTAGGGAGTATTGAAGCCTCTCTTTCCCCACTGGGCTGGGCAAGTTACATACCTTTTCCCTATTCTAATCTCCTTCCTTCTTTGGACTAGGTTTCCTCATCCTTATAAATCATCATATCTCTGCCATTTCTACCCCCTCTGGGCCAGTATTCAGTTACTTGAGTTCATTAGTGAGAGAGAGACTTTCATCTTCTCTTTTACATACTAGTAGGGAATTTTCGAAGGGTCAGTTCTCTCACTTCTCTAAGTTTTATAGGGTAGGTGTTAGTTTTCCTCCAGACCACCTCACACATTCTTTTTCATATAAATTCATTTTGGTGTCCCTAGGGACATTATTCTTTTGTGTGGTTAGTCTGGGTTCTGAAATTTTTCCACTTCCCTGTAAACTTCTGCCTATAACTTTCCCCTTACTTTTAAGATCGGTAGCTTTACCGTTTCTTTAATGTTTCTTTAATATTTACTCCTTCTTGTTCCCCAGCATTTCTTAATGTGGATTAGTACTCCATCTCACTGAAACCAAGAACCTGGGGCTATGTTCCTCGCTTCTATTTTTTTCTTAATTTTTGTAATTAGGTCTAATTTATTTTCCCTCAGGAGCAGCCTCCCTTCTCTCCTTACACTCTCTTAATCAATTAATTATTTAGTTGCAACCAGCTGAGAGCAATCCATCCCAATATAACAGGTAATATCAATCCCCTCAAAAATTGTTTCTCGGGGCCACTTAGAGACATCAGACTCCTGCATTTCTGGCTTCTTGGAACCAGTAGCTTAAAGCGGGGGAAAGCCTTCTCCCAAAAAAACCAGCCGCAGACCTGAGCAATCGATGCCAGATCGGATCCATTTTTCTGGCATCGATTACTCGGGACTGCGGCCTGGAACTTTGATTCCATCAGACTTGACACGGTGCTTTTCACATCTGTTGACCATCATCAGCATCCTGGTGCCTGATAGCCACCTTTACTCCTTGTGGTTCTTTACTGTTTGCCTAATTTTCAACTTGGGATACAGCCTGGATAGTTTCCTGTTCTCTTTCCTCCATTGCGGGGAACTTAGAGGGCGACTTCTCCATTTCCTTTTTTTGGGCGCTAATTGTGATTATTTAGAGATCGCGGATCCAGGAGCCCTATAGGATTACATATAGGATTTACAAACATATTTGCTATAAGCTATTTTTGACTGCAAGGCGAACTTCTGCCTTTGCCCTTCCATTCCCGGTCCACACAGCATCCTCTCCATCGCAAAGCTTCCTGGGACCTGTAGTTCCGCCAGCGATTTCTCCTCTGCACCTTTGGACAATATTACAGGTATTCCCTGTGGATTATCTTCAGTGATAGTGGAGTGTGTATTTATAATAATGTATTTTTACAGATATTGTGTACAATGTATGAAACTTTAAGATGATGCAATACAACTTTGTGTGTGTGTGTGCACAGTTGTGATTTGATGCTGCTCTTGATGTGCTACTTGTTATTCTCTTGTGTTTGACTAGACCCTTGTTCTTTGAGTAGCTTTCCATAGCTCACCCTGTGTTTTGTCAGGAGTGGATGCGAGCCAGGGAAGGAAGGGAGAGGTGGATGACAACCCAGCTGACATAAAGAATAATTACAAAAATTCGTTATTAATAACATATCAATCACAAAATTTATTTAAATATTTTTGTAAAAATTTCTATAACTAATTAATATCTGAATCCCCCAACCGAGTTTAGAATCAAATATTTTATGGATCAACCAACCCTATTGCACATGTTGTCTTCTTTCCATGAAATATACCAATCTGCCTGTGTCATTTACCCTGGAACTACAAGACGGCATCAGAGGAACTGCTCACAGTACTCTTTTTTATTTATATTATTTTTACAGGTCCTCGTTTCACTTCTTTTTGTTATTTTTTTAGCATGTGGTGCTTACAATGTATTCTATATGTTTGCTTCTCTCATATCCACTACTGTGTGAAGTGTTACTCTTGACTCATAGAATTTTATAGGCAATCACATAACTTCATTGACAGAGATCTGGATTCTCGTTTACGTTTTTCTAGATTTTCTTTCTTTTGGCATGTGTTCAGAATCATAGTATTAGCAAGCACACTAGTAGAAATATTAGTCTTGTTTCTATTGGCAAAGCAGACAGGATCATATTATATATGGCAGACTGAAGAAAGCCAGACTGCCATGGGTCAAGATAATTGGTTTCATCCAAGAATCCCTGGAGTGGCCACCACCTGCTCCTGCACCTTGCCCAAAAAGGGGAGATTGGAAATAGGCCGATAGTTATTAAGGATCAAAGGATCTAAGGAAGGCTACTTTAACAGTAGTAAACATTCTTTGCTACTGCTTTTTTCAGGCAGGATAGTATTTTGCCCTGATCCAACAAGGCATTAACAATATTTGTGAGTCAATCGGCCAATCCCCCTCTGACTTGTTTAATGAGCCAGGAAGGATAAGGATCTAGAGTACATGTGGTGGCCCTCACACCTCCAAGGATCTTGTCTATGTCAGGGCTGTCCAACTTCTACGGGCCCAAGGGCCGGAATTCCGGTCACTGATCACCTGGGGGGCCAAAGGGTCTGCCTCTGCCCCTGGCTCTGCCCCCTCCCCGGCTCCAATTTACTTACAATTGACCTTGAGTTGTGGAGTTGTAGTTCACCTCCATCCAGAGAGCACTGTGGACTCAAATAATGATGGATCTGGACCAAACTTGGCATGAATACTCAATACACCCAAATGGGAACACTGGTGGATTTGGGGGAATGTTTCCTAATACCTTTGAGTTATTTGAGTCCACACTCAAATTGGGACACACACAAAAAAACCAAACACCTCAATGCCGTCGCAGGGCTTGATGGGGTCTCCTTTCCCAGAGGCGGGTGGAGGAGGCCCAAAGAGCTCCCTCCCTCCCTGAAGGGAAAACAAGCACAAAGGAAGCCACGTTGCGCCCTGCACGCGGGGGAAGGCAGCACAACAAGGGGGAGGGGGCGCGGAGGAGGGGAAGGAAGCGTTGCCAAGGAAACCGCCGCTGAGGGACCCCTCCCCCCCCCAACGTCCCACTGTTTTTAGATTGATTGATTCGAGCCAGGCCCTTCCTTACCCATACTGCGGGAGCCCCGCCACAGGGCCGAAGCGCCAACGCCGCCGCCGTCCCCGAAGAGCCCCGCTGGAGCCGAGGCCAAGCTCAGGCCAGGCGCGGCGGCTCTCCCATCCGCGGGGCGGGAAGCGAGGGCCCTCCACAGGAAGAGGACGGAGCCAGGAGGGGCTTTCCCTGCCTCACTCCCCTCCTCCCTCTCTCTGAGGGAATGGGGGCTGGCCTGGAAGCAGCCGCGAGGGAGGAGGAGGCACGCGCCCAGGCTGCAAATCCTTCGGGACCCGAGATTTCGGCAGCTATCACGAGACTATGCAGCCACAGACGGGATTTCGGCCTCCCTCGAAATCCTGTCTGTGGCTGGCATAGTCTCGAGATGCTTGCCAAAACCCGGAAGTAGGTATTTTTATTTTTTTATTTTTTTATTTTTATTTGTATTTTATTAAAACAAGTTAGGGGCTGGAGGGAAGGGGCTCGGGGGCCGTCTACGGCCCCAGGGCCGCTTGTTGGACAGCCCTGGTCTATGTCATCAGGCTGAACAAACTGAAACAAATCCATCAAAGTAGGACAGAAAGGTGCCTTAGGTACATCCCTTTGAATTGCCACAATGCTGGTGTCTAAGTCAGAGTGGATCCAAGCAACTTTGTCTGCAAAATGATGGGCGCCATATGTCTAAACTGTTTGAGTCCTTGGTTTTGTAAAATCACAAACGATGGAGGCATATTTTGTGTTTGCAAAACTTTATTTTATGGCATGCTTATATATCCTATTGCATAACTTCATTATAGCCTATCGTATCAGATGATCACATAACAATCCAAGCCAGCGGACACATCCTACAAATCAAAGCAGCGCAGATATCGGACACTGGCCGTTATAGTTGCATTGCTTCAAATATAGTTGGAGAGGATGAGCTGGAGTTTGATGTCAACATCCAAGGTAAAAAAAAAATTCATGTGTGTGTGTTTTTCTATTTATCTGTCTAAAAAAATACAGAGCATGGCATGGCTTTATGTACTTGGTATAAATGTATAATTTTTTGTAAACATTTTTTAAAAGCCCTACAAGAACTATCTTTATATATATTTGATACAATTACACAAGATAACAGGGGATCATAATATTTATACATCTACTGATTTAAGGGAATTTTAAAAGTTTTGATTTTTTTTTAAGCCACAACTATCTCATTAATTGTCTCTCATATTACCCAATAAAAACAATATTAACAAATTCTACATTTTCATAGAATCGTACGGGCCTCTGGGGTTCCCATGCATCATGGTGAATCCAGCAACCATCATCAGGGAGCGTGGGAAACCTGTCTCCCCACACCCAGCATTGCTCAGCTTGACAGGAAACTGAACCTATGGGGGGAAGCGTCAACCATCATCATCATTGGGATGCTCTAGGCCAGTGTTTAAGAACATAAGAACATAAGAAGAGCCATGCTGAATCGGGCCTCAGCCCATCTAGTCCAGCATTCTGTGTCACACAGTGGCCCACCAGTTGTACACAGGGATCTCTAGAAGAAAGGAGGGCAAAACCCTCACCTGCTCCCAAGAGAAAATATTTTTTCTTTATTCACCTTTTCTATCCCATGCATGATTTTATACACTTCGATCAAGTCACCTCTTAAACGCCGTCTTTCAAGGCTGAAAAGACCAAGGCGTTGCAACCTGATTTCGTAAGGGAGCCGCTCCATCCCTTGGATCATTCTTGTTGCCCTTTTCTGTACCTTTTCCAGTTCCGTTATATCCTTCTTGAGGTGCGGTGACCAGAATTGTACACAGTACTCCAGTGTGCCGTGGCACACTAGTGTGCCGTGAGGGATCATCAGGTGTGCCGTGGGAAATTGACACTCTCCCCCCTCCTAGCAGCCCCCTCACAGGTTTCCAAGAAACAAATTGAGCCTCTCCGCTTGGAAATGGGGTTTTAAAAACTATGTTACTGGATTTTTCTAGAGTTGCCCTCCCCCCAAGGAACTGTTCATAACAGCTTCATGACATCCATAGTTAACTGGAAGCAAGTTTCACTGAGGGTGAAATTTCACAAAGGTCTGGAGAACAAGCTCTATGAGGAGCGGCTTGAAGAGCTGGGCATGTTTAACCTGAAGAAGAGAAGGCTGAGGGAAGACATGATAGCCATGTATAAATATGTGAGAGGAAGTCATATATATGTTTTGTTCATCGAAACAGGCCCAGGTTTCACACTGAGTGTATAAATACATTTAAAAACATATTAACTATATGTATTACTGTGTTAGAGTGTCATCTTGTGTCATTTTGGTTGGTGGTGTGCCCCAGTATTTTGTAAATGTAAAAAACGTGCCGCGGCTCAAAAAAGGTTGAAAAACACTGCTCTAAGCGATTTACACAGAAGCAATAAAAGCATACAGGATCATGAATATAAAAGTTAAAATCACACATCAAATGCTCTACTGAACAGCCAGGTCTTGAGAGCCTGGGTGAAGTCGCGCAAGTCGCACATCGCTCTCATATATGGAGGCAATGAGTTCCACGATGCCGGGGCAGAGATAGAAAAAGCCCTAAGCCTCGTGCTAGTAAGACGTGCTTCTCTGGGGCCTTGGATGTAAAACAGGTTGTGTTGGGAGGGTCTAAGCGACCACTGATGACCATAGGGGGAGAGACGGTCTCTGAGATATATCAGTCCCTGGCCATGCACGGCTTTAAAAGTCAGGACCAGTGTCTTATAGAGGATCCGATATTCCGTTGTGGCTTCCCCCGCCCCCCAAAAAATTGCTTTCTGTGCAACATGGGAAACCTCTCGTGTTGCCACCGTAGCGGCATATTCCAGCTCCGCTCTAGATGGCCCATTGAGCCCCACTGGAAGTTCCTCTGTGTCATCAGATGACAACCAGCAGGCTCCATGGATCATCTAGGGCTCAACCGGTGCTGGAAAAAAAATCCCATCTTATTTATTTATTTATTTATTTACTCGGCTTTTATGCCGCCACTCCCAAATAGGCTCGGGGCGGCTCACAGCCAGAAAGCAAGACAATGTACAATAAACATATACACTCTAAAATGCGATACAAAATACAAGATAAAAATACACAATAAAACATCATTAAAAACACAGTTAAAATAATTAAGACGTTCTGGCAACATTGGCATGGCTTGGGGACCCGCTGGGCCTATACCTGGAAAGCCAGCCGGAAGAAGTGAGTCTTACATGCCCGCCTAAACGGGAGTAAGTCATGGATAGCCCGTGTGGCTGGCGGAAGGGCATTCCACAATATCGGCGCTATGACCGAGAAGGCCCTTATGAGGTCTTTAGTCAAGAAAACCACCACCCCAAGTTTGCAAAATCTGAGCAAGTTGGTGGCAGGGTGAGCTGGAGATCTCTCAGTCATGCCTCAACAACAACAAAACAAAAAAAGTGTAAGCATCTAGATAATGACATATGGGGAAAACACAGAGATTGCATAAAAGAAGTGTTAGCATTGAGAGTTGCCAGTGATAGCACTCAGTAAATCAACTCTTCCTGAATGGTTCCCTGTGCAGTGCTTAAAGGAGCCTCCAGATGTTTTATACTACAGAAGGGGTGCTCATTAGGTAGATCGCGATCTACTGGTAGATCGCGTAGGGCGTCCTGGTAGATCGCAGGCAGGGCGGGAGGAAGGCTCAGTCCCGCCCCCGCAGGCTCCCAACGCCGCCCAAGTGCTGCTGGCCCTGGGTTATCTGAGGTCCTTTCCACACAGTTGAATAAAATCCCATGTTATCTGCTTTGAATCAGATTATATGGCAGTGTGGACTCAGAAAACCCAGTTCAAAGCAGATATTGTGTTATACGTTTCACGTTTTTGTAGTGGGTAGGGAGATCATTTTGACTTGGTTGTTTTATAAGTAGCTCGCATGCTGAAAAAGTGTGAGCACCCCTGTACTACAGGATACATCATTCCTGATTGCTGATTAAGTTGGCAGGAGTTGTAGTTCAAAATTGGCATGGAGAATGATCCAGAGATAAGCATCTGCTCAGGTTTGTGTGTGTGTGTGTGTGTGGGGGGGGGGGGGGACTGTGACACCTCCAAACTCATGTGGCTGGCATGACTGCATGGTGCACCACTGCCTTCCCGCTGGAGCGGTACCTTTTGATCTACTCACATTTGCATGTTTTCAAACTGCTAAGTTGGCAGAAGCTGAGGCTAACAGCGAGAGCTCATGCTGCTCCCCAGATTCGAACCTACGACCTCTCGGTCAACAAGTTCAGCAGCTCACCATTGCACCACCGAGGGCTCCACAATTCTTTAAATTAGTTCTCAAATCTATTATATAAAGAAGGTCCCGTCATGGAATGACCGTCCTAGGCAGAGAAACCTTACAAGGCAGAGACACCAAACTTGGCAACATAAATAGGCCTCAGGCAAGGTAGGTTTTTAGCAAAGAAACTCCCCCCCCCCAAAAAACCTAGAAGGCCCCCAAAACAACAATACAAAAAAACCTACATTTCCCAGCATCCTCCGCGGTCGCCAACGAATCTCCTGGCCTCTACATTCTGACAACATGATTGGTTGCCAGTGAGGGAGTATTTGCATAACGCCTCTATTGGCCAGCCAACATGAACATTCCGACCCATAATAAACTGTCAGAGGAGGATAAGGCAAAGGCCTGAGGCAGTCGCCAACACAAACACCCAATTCACTTCCCACAGAAAATTTAAACCCCTACAAATCACAAACCACGCCCAAAATTGACAGTAAGGCTTCATTCACTTGACTTCCCTGACTAGGCCTCACTTAATGGGATGCTGTTTAAGCTCTGAATTGACAGTAAGGCTTCATTAACTTGATTTTCCCAACTACGCCTCAGCTCATGGGACATTGTGTATGGCCTGAATTGACAGTAAGGCTTCATTAACTTGATTTTCCCGACTAGGCCTCAGCTCATGGGACATTGTGTATGGCCTGAATTGACAGTAAGTCTTCATTAACTTGATTTTCCTGACTAGGCCTCAGCTCATGGGACATTGTATATGGCCTGAATTTACAGTGACCTACCTTGGCACACAGAGCCCCTGTGACCCATGCTACATTCTACTGCAATTTGGAGGAGGGTGGCCCATGGATGATGGGATTTGATGTACTTCCATGGATTATGGGATTTGTAGTACTTTCAAACCCTTCATTCCCCACAGACCACTCTGGCCCAGAACCAAGACTGATAAAGACAGTGCCCCCATGACCCACACTCCATCCAACTGCAGTTTAGAGGAGGGCACACCATGGATGATGGGATTTCAAGTACCTCCACTCACTTCCAAAGTACCCGACCCACACAAGCATCAACCTCTACATCAACACAGCAGACGGAAAGACAAATAACATTGTATATCCACAAGCAATGCTGAACGCCAGCAACACCACACACCGACAACTCCCCAGCACTTCAACATCCCACCCACCAGAACAGCCCACAACGACACAGCCATGACCCCACCAAGACCATAACTAACATCAATTCCAACCCTTACAACCTCAGACTTTCTCGCATCTCCTAAATAGGGCACAGCAACGCGTGCCGGGTACAGCTAGTTTGATATAATTAATTACATTTTATACTTAGATTCCTTCAAATTAAAATCAAGCATCCTAAAAAAAATTTCTTTTTTTATGCCTCTCTTTTATAGTTCCTCCTAGTTTCCGAAGGTCACTGGGAGATTGGGAAGATGGCCAAGTGCTGGGCACAGGACAAGGAACAGAAGCCAAATATGTGATAATGGGCAACCCCCTTTCTTTGTACTGTGAGACTAATGCTGTGCCCCCTCCAGTACTTACATGGTATAAGGATGGTAATCCTTTGAGTTCCAGTGATAAAGTGTTGATACTGCCAGGTCTGTATTGCACAGATAATCTCTTAATAAAAAGATATTCCCTCTCTCTTAAAAGTCATTATATGTGTGCTTTGTCGAATCATGTTGTTTCCCATTTAGGAGGTCGTGTATTGCAGATCCCAAGGGCTCAGAGTGAAGATGCTGGGCAATACTTGTGTGTGGCTGTGAATGAAGCTGGGGAGGACTCCATCCAGTATGATGTCCGCGTGCTTTGTGAGCTTACCTTCAGTTGCTTAACTTTAGATCCTAAATATGTGATGAAATCAAGATGCTTCAAAATAGAACTAGAACATTTTTCTTTTCTTGTACTGCAATACCCAGAACACTCTAGTGTCCTGAGGACAAACTTGTCACGGCCGAGCATAGTAAAGCCTAGAACAGGGCTGTCCAACTGGCGGCCCCGGCCCCGGCCGCACCTATGCCCTACGCCGCCATTTTTAAATTTAAAAAAAAAATCGATTTTTTTTTTAAAAATGGCGGCCGGGGGGGAGGGGGAGGCGGGGCAGGGAGGAGGAAGAGAGCTAGCTCCTCCTTTTCGGTGCCCCCCCCTACCTAGGAAGGGAGGGGCGCCGAAAAGGGCAGAAGGCGGTGCCAACGGCAGCGCGTCACAGGCCTGGCGTGACGCGCTGCCCCTTGGCACCGCCTACTCCTCCTTTTCGGCGCCCCCTCCCTTCCTAGGCTGGTGGAGCCGCCGAAAAAGAGCAGAAGGCGGCACCAAGAGCAGCGCATCACAGGCCTGGCGTGACGCGCTGCTCTTGGCGCCGCCTCCTCCTCCGCGGCTCCCAGCCTAGGAAGGGAGGGGCGCCGAAAGGAGGAGTAGGCGGTGCCAAGAGCAGCGCGTCATGCCAGGCCTGTGACGCGCTCTTGGCGCCGCCTACTCCTTTTCGGCGGCTTTAGGAGGGGCGGGCCTGGCCTGGGGCGGGGCCTGGGGCGGGAGCCTGGGGGCGGGGCCGAGCGGCCCCGCAGGTCATCAGTGACCTCTTATCTGGCCCTGGACCCGCCAGAAGTTGGAGAGCACTGGCCCAGAACATCAGAATGTAATCTATCTCGATCTCTATCTCTATATATAATAAAGCGGAAAGTTTGTATGTTTGTATGTGGCAGCGTTCTGATTGGCTGCCACTTTCACAGGCCACAGCGACCAGCACGGGTGATGGACCTGCACCAAACTTGGCACACATAACCCCCCTGACCCCCTTTACGTCCTGGTGCGGTTTGGGGGAGATGAACCACGGATTATGGGATTTGTAGTACTTTCAAACACTTTGGTTCCCACAGACCACTGAGGCCACCAAAACGGACCACTACAGGCCACACTTGGCACGCACAGCCCCCATTACCCACTCTATGTCCTGGTGCAGTTCGCAGGAGGGTGGACCATGGATGATGGGACTTGAAGTACCTACAGTCACTTCCCAAGGCCGCTGCGACCCTCATCCAATGACTGATCAAGACCAAACTTGACACACACAGCCCCCATGACCCACTCTACATCCTGCTGCAGTTTGCAGGGGGGACCATGGATGATGGGACTTGAAGTACATTCACTCATTTCCCAAGACCGCTGCAACCCTGATCCAATGACTGATCAAGACCACAGTTGGCACATAGAGCCCCCATGACCCACTCTACATCCTGCTGCAGTTTGAAGGAGGGTGGACCATGGATGATGGGACTTGAAGTACTTCTACTCATTTCCTGAGACCACTGCTCCACTCATCCAATGACGAATCAAGAGCAAACTTGGCACACATAACCCCCCTGACCCACTCTACATCCTGGTGCAGTTTGAAGGAGGGTGGACCATGGATGATGGGACTTGAAGTACCTCTACTCACTTCCCAAGTCCGCTGCGACCTTTATCCAATTACTGATCGAGACCAAACTTGGCACACATAACCCCCATGACTACCTTCACGTTTGGGGGAGGACTGACAATGGATGATGGGATTTGTAGTACTTTCACACCCCTCTGTTCCCACAGACCACTGCGGCCCCCAACAAACACCGATACAGACCACACTTGGCACACAGAGCCCCAGTGACCCACTCTACATCCTACTGAAGTTTGGAGGGGGGCAGAACATGGATGATGGGACTTGAAGTACCTTTCCTCTCTTTCCAAGACTGCTACAAACCTAATCCACTGACTGATCAAGACCAAACCTGCCACACAGAGCCCTCATGACCCACTCTACATCCTGGTGCAGTTTTGTGTGAGACGGACCACAGATGATGGGACTTGAAGTACCTTCACTCACTTCCTCAAAACAATGCAACCCTCATCCATTCACCAATACAGACCAAACTTGCCACACACAGCCCCCATGACCCACTCTACATCCTGCTGCACTTCTCAAATGACCCGGACACCGCCAGGTCCCCAAGCTAGTAGATATATATATATCAGTGATTGGTTGGGGGCACCAAAATACTGTTCGCTTACCATTTAAAATTACCTAGGTCCGGCCCTGCCCATTATGTTATGTTTTGCACTTCTCAGATTCCTCAGATTCTTGTCCCTTGACATGTGTATTTTCTCTAGTGCCTCCATCCATTGAGGGACCTAATGGTGACATGCCTGAAGAGGCGACTGTTCTCTTGAACAAGATGGCTGTATTGGAGTGTATGGCAAATGGCAATCCTACTCCGAGCATAACCTGGCAGAAAGATGGTCAGCTCTTAGTTGAAGATTCTCAACATAAGTTCATAGCAAATGGAAGAACGCTTCAGGTAACATGGTGAATAAAAATAGGAATGGTCAACTAATGGCCAATGAACAATTTTATGGAGCCCTGGGCCAGTTTTCTGAAGTTTTTTTGAGGGGTGTAAAATGTGAGAGAAAGAGTATAGCAGAATAATTGTTTATATGGATAAATACTTGTGTTAGAACCTTTAGTTGGGATTAGTGCATATGCATACTATCTACCTCCAACTCACATTGCAAACATTCATTTAGAATAGACATCTCATTCTCATATATGTATTTTTTCTCTCTTTAGATCCTTAGTTCACAAATAACAAATACAGGCAGATATGTCTGTGTTGTGGAGAATATGGCAGGAACTGCCAAGAAATATTTTAATCTTAATGTCCATGGTAAGATTGTCAATCTATTATTATTACTTTCTTTAGAAGATGTAAAAGTGTTATCATTAATTTACAAAAGATGAAGAAAGTGCAAGCCATAGCTGATGGAAAAGCCTAGTTGAAAAAGAACTACTTGGCAGTGTACAGACCCATCACGTCCTCAGAGACCTTCTGGAACTGGAGCTAGGCTTCGTTGCCTTGAGTCAAGGAGGCATATATCAGCATCTGCCAGTCGTCCCCCGCCAGTTTAATTAATTAAATTGGTTTAATTAGCCAGGATGGGCAAGGGTCTAGAGCAGGGGTGCTCACACTTTTTCAGCATGGGAGCTACTGATTAAAAAACCAAGTCCCAAAGATCACCTACCCAGAAATGTAAAACGTATAACTATTTTCTTATTTATTTATTTATATTTATTATTCATTTTTATGTACCGCTCCTTCCAGCAGGCTCGGGGCAGTTTACATAAAATGAAGTTATAAAACATCAACATTTCAATTTAATAACAACAATATAAAACAGAGCATACAAATACATCCAACCACCCCATTTCTCCCACACTGCCATATTACCACACATATTATCAGCCAGCAAGTAAGAAGAGAGGCCTTTGAACTGCAAGGCCATTTAATACTCAGCAAGGTAAACAAAGGGGCATGCAAAAATACATCCAACCACCCCATTTCTCCCACATTTCCATATTCCCCAACATATATTTCTCAAGGAACAAAGCAAGCAGAGAGGCTTTGGACCTAAAAGGCCATTTTTAAAAATAAAAAGGAAACAAAGAGACATGCCACAGAACAATCAAGCACCCACCCCAAAGTAAAAAGACCGACCTTTGAGATGCGGTAAGGAAATGACCCTAAAGCGTCCTTCTTCTCCTCCTCTGTTGTTGCTCCTATTTCCACACCGCCAGCATGCGTGCCGCCTCCAAGAGCTCACGAGAAGTCTGAGAGGCGGAATGGGCGCTTCTGTGCATGCGCGCGGGGCCATCCATGCATCGCATCATCCAGGCCCGCCCCTTTTGGTCTCCTACGACTCTGAGTGGCTGGAGAAGGACGGAGGGAGGAGGAGGAATCCAAAAGAAGGGGGCCCATTCTGCCTCTTGGACTCTGAGCTTTTGGAGGCGGCGCGAGCAGGAGCGGGGAGGAACAACGATGGAGGACTTCTTTGCAGCATGCAGGGGCGCGTGAAGAGGACCAACAGCAAAAAAAACCTGGTCAGTGGCCTGAAGATCACCAGGATGAGGCCCGAAGATCACCCTGGTGATCCCGATCACCGTTCTGAGCACCCCTGGTCTAGAGTGCAGGTGGTTGCCTTAATCTCTCCCAAGATCTTGTCCATGTCCTCAGGGTGAACAAGTTGAAAGGAATTTGTCAGAGCTATGTCTGATTAATGGGAAATTTAAATTGTGTGTTTGTGAGAGAGAGCCGGAGGAGGATGGTCCTCGCGGTGGAGCTGCAGCTGACGAGCACACCCTCGACGCCGGTGAGTGAAGCCTGGACGGGGCCCCAAGGGCCAAGGCGAGTGAGAGACAGGGTGGAGCATGAGGCAGGGCCCCGTCCAGGCTTTACTCATCGGCGTCAAGGGCGCGCTCGTCAGCTGCAGCCCCACCGCAGAGATCATCCTCCTCCCACACACACATACACACACACACTCCCGCAGCCTCGCATCCTATCCCTGCGCGCGCCTTCGCCTTGCTCCTGCCCCCCCCCCCAGGAGCAACCAATGGGGGGTCACGCCACCGCACCATGTCAAGAGACGAGCACCATGGCCCGCCCACTAAAGCCTCATTTTGGCGAAAGAAGCCCCGCACGGGCAGAAGGCGTCGGCGGGAGCGCGCGCGGGGTACGCGCATGCAGAAGCGCCCCATCCGGCTGCGAGCTACCTCAATTATACGCAATTACTATAATGAAAAAGTAACAAAATTTCATTACTCTTGTTATAGTAATGAATTTTTCACTAACTATACTTTAGAAACACTTTAGAAACAAAATGCCAGCACCACCTAATTTTGTAATGACTTTTGAAACATTTTATTTATTGATCATACACGCCTAGTTTTTAAATAAAGTTTTACAGAAATGTGAAGTGACATAGGATATAGTACACTATATTTACACTTTTCACTGGACGTTTACAATATTACAACAAAAAGTTCTGGCAGATATAGAAATGTTTAGAGTTTTTGCAAAATACAAAAGGTTCTAAGACTGTTCCGGGTTGAGATCCAGTTTTATAGTGGGGTAAACATACTCGACATTGCATGATTAAATTTACTGTGTTTCTAGAGGCAAAGTGCAAAATTTCAGCATATGCATTTTTTGACAGTTCCTCCAAGTATTGTTGGCATTAATCCCGAGAATCTGACTGTTGTGGTGAATAACTTCATCTCCTTGACTTGTGAGGTTACTGGCTTTCCACCTCCTGATCTCAGCTGGCTCAAGAATGAAAAAGTGCTTAGCTTGAATACAAATGCTCTTATTGTACCTGGTAAGCAAACTCTACTGTTTTTCCATAGCGACATTCTTCTTCTTTGCCCATTATTTATTTTATTTATTTATTTGCCATGCTTCTATACCTCCTCTCTCAGCCCGAAGGCGACTCGAGGCGGTGAACAAGCGGCAACAAGTGCCCATATACAATACATCACAAGATAAAAACAGTCATATAAAAACATATAAAATTAACAATTAAAAACTACAAAATACAAATCTCAGCTCCACAATCTTAAAATTGGTTTCCATTTCGTTGTCATAGTAATCCTTGATCTCGATTAAAGTTCATCTGCGAATGCTTGCTCGAAAAGCCAAGTCTTGACTTTCTTACGAAATGTCAGGAGGGAGGGGGCCGATCTGATGTCACTAGGAAGGGAGTTCCAAAGCCGAGGAGCCACCACTGAAAAGGCCCTGTCTATCGTCCCCACCAGGTGTGCCTGCAAAGCAGGCGGGACCGAGAGCAGGGCCTCTCTGGATGATCTTAAGCATCGTGATGGTTCATAGGGAGAGATGCTTTGGACAGGTAAGTTGGGCCAGAACCATTTAGAGCTTTAAAGGCCAAAACCAGCACTTTGAATTGTGCCCGGTAGCAAACTGGTAGCCAGTGGAGCTGGAACAACAGGGAGTTGTACGCTCCTGAGTGCCGCTCCTTTTATCAACCTAGCTGCTGTCTGTTGGACCAATTGAAGCTTCCGAGCAGTCTTCAAAGGCAGCCCCACGTAGAGAGCGTTGCAGTAATCTATACGGGATGTAACCAGAGCATGGACTACCGTGGCCAAGTCAGACTTTTTCTTCTTTGCCCATTCTTCTTCTTTGCCCAGTGCTGATAATAAAAGTAGTTTTATGCCAAAAGTATGCTTTTTGTATTTCTATTCATCTATTAAAAATGTATGTTTGTGTTTGTTATGCATATCTCACCAAAAATAAGTTTGGCATGAAATATCCTTAAAATTATATATTTTTTCAAATGTTTTCAAGAAACTGGTTCAAGATGGAAAAGCCAACTGAGTAGCTTACAGAACTTTATTGTTATCTTTTTACAAAATAAAAGAATAAATTATTATTTTGTTAGTGCTGTCTATTCGCAGAAGTTTTGGAACCCATTTGTATTTGAGGCTCCCAAAAGTTATATGTAGGAATCATGTAATAATTGTTATCCATGGTTAAAATGGACAATTGAAGGCAAAAGTGAGTTAATGATAATTTAAGTGTTTTATTGATTTATTCTGTAAGTCCCCCAAAGCACTGTTGGGGGAGGGCGAGTTGGCAAGTAATAAAGATTGATTGATTGATAAACAATATTTTGAAAGTCGTTTAAATAAAAAGGGCACTCAAAGAGGAAAACACGGGAAAAGATAGATTTATGAATTCTTTTTTATTATTAAAAGTTTGTATTAAATGAATTAATGGCATACAGAATATGAGAAAGAAAACATCTAAAGATAATCAAATACACATAATACAAGTATGCAATTTCCCCAAACCTCCCACCACCTCTCCCCACATGTGAACCACCACCCATGACTTCTGGCCAGGCCTGGATTACCCATAAGGCCAACAAGGCCATGGTCTATGAGCGCAGCCCTAGGAGGGCACCAAATCACAGACAAAAAAACCCCCTTTCTCTTCTTCCTTCCTTCCCTCTCTTTCTTTAATTCCTTCCCCCTTCCCCCACATCCGAGAGGGGGCAGGGGCCGCCACAGGGGGGTGGGGAGGGCGCCCCGGCGTCCTGTGCGGCGCCTGCCCTTTTTCAACGGCCAATGCAACCAACCTGCGAACCTGGGTGATGCTGGGTGACGCGCGGTGGCGAGGGCGAGGAGGAAGAGGTGGAGGGAAGCCGCGGCGCCTCTTTGTGAGTGCCGCGGCCTCTCTGCCTCCTTTGCCATGTTCCTGGGTGCCGCAGCGGCTGCCCGGGGCCTTCCCTTCCTTCCTCTTCCTTCTCCGAGGAGGAGGAAGGAAGGGAAGCCCCGGGCGGCCGCTGCGGCACCCAGGAACATGGCGGAGGATGCCGCGGCGCTCACGCCCTGCCGCGCATGCGCGGAAGCGCCCCCGCCCCTCGGGGGCGGGGCTTCCAAAGTGTGGCCTATGGAGCCACAAACAGTTAACCCGGGCCTGCTTCTGGCACCACCCAGTATGAAACTAATATCTCAAAAAAGAAAATCCTACCCTTATCATACACTAATAAATTCCCCTTGTGACTACTTTGTAATCAATTTTTGTCCTCTTTTCTAGATATCTAAATGCAAGCCTCCATTTCTCAACAGAGTCTTCATTGGTTCTTCCCCATATGTCATTGGATAGCTTGGCCATTTGGATATATTCTAATATTTTTTTCTCTCTCTCTATTTATTTTAGGAAAGTCTCCTATAAAGATTTTGCTATTATTATTCCTGCTGCAACAAAACTATTCACAGTTTTGTGATTTTTTTCACCAAATAGCTCTCAGAGGGACATCTCTGGATTTTCCTAACGTTTTTAGCAATTGTATTATTTGTTTCTTTAATTACTCCCCCCCCCCCCCAAATAATGTACCAAGTTACAAGTCCACCAGGCATGAAAAAGGTACCTTTCTGTACTTTACATCTCGAACCATCCCCCAGTGAGATGTATCTATTATAGTTATTATCTCATGTGTTACATAGTCTCTATACAACATTTTATTAATGTTCTTTCTAATAAATCCTGCTATTGAGAATTTAAATCCTCTTTTCCATAAATATTTCTAACTATTTAACTTGATATTTTCCCCAAAATCTTTGTCCCACAAGGTCATTACTGTTTTTACACGATTATCTTCTCGGTTGTACTCTAATATATACCTATATAATCTGGAAAGTAATCTTTTTCTTCTCTAAAATATTCTCCAATTCTGATTTTCTTTTAGGGAATCCTATTTGATTATCTTTTAAAATATATATCATATAACTGGTGTTAGCAAAACCAGTCAGTTATCCCTAACTGTTCTCTTCCTTTTAGTTTTTAATTATCTTTTTCTTTAATTAAGTACTCCCTATAGCTTCTCATTTCTTTGTTAAAAATTGGATTTCACATGGCTTCCTGAAGATGTAGCCATAACTGGGAAGGGGGGGGGGTGGTGTTCCATCCTTGCCATATACCTTTTCCATATCATCTGTGGAAATTTGTATTAATTCTATATTTTCCACACCATAACTACTCATGCCAGCCAATACTTAGGGTATATCCCTCTAGGTTGAGTAAAGCTCAAAATGTTCTTTTTATGTAATCAATAGGGGTGGATATCTCCGTTTTAAAAGACTTTGAAATCCGTTATTTTTTGTATTTAAAATTATTTCGACCTTATAGCGACCCTCAGGGTCCAACCTGGGAGATAAGTTTCAAAACTGAACCTGGGGTCGCCATTTTTTCTAAAATCACGTTATTAGGTCATTTTTTCCCTCCTCAGTTCTCAACTCGCGAGAGGAGATTGGAGGGCAGCAGCACCCGCCTTTCTCCTCTTGCGAGCGGAGAGCTGAGGCGGGCGCTTTATTCCCAAGCAGCGAAGGAGGTCCCCACCTCCTTCTCTACTTGGGAATAAAGCGGGACAACCCGCATCGCTGCCAGAGAAGAGGAGGACGTGGGTTAAGAGTTAACCCACGTCTTCCTCTCCCCTGGCACGGGCTGTGTGTAAGTGCGCATACACACACCTCCCTGCCAGGGGAGAGGAAGATGCGGGTTTAAAGTTAACCCACGTCTTCCTCTCCTCTGGCACGGGCTGTGTGTATGCGCGCATACGCACACCTCCCTGCCAGGGGAGAGGAAGATGCGGGTTTAAAGTTAACAAGGGTCCCGGTTTACTCGCAAGGAGAGGAGGAGGAGGGTGACACGAGTCCCCCGCCTCCTCTCCTTGGGAATAAACCGGGACAATGGCGAGAGGAGGGTGGAAGGTGCAGCCTGGCACCCTCTTCTCGCCAACCGAGACCCAAATGGCGGTTATCTTTAACCCCCGTTTGGGTGTCAGCTGGCCAGAGGGGAGTGCAGGCAGCACCTTCCACCCTCCTGTCGCGCATGCGTGGAACAAATAACATAATAATAACAACATTCGTTATTAATTACGTTTCAATTACAAAAATTACTTTGAATTTTGGATTAATTTCAATAACAAACCAGCAACGGAAATCTCCCCCCCCCCCACGAGTTTAGAGTCAAATTTTTCATGGATCAACCACCCCTAGTAATCAAGGGGAAGAAAAATCCAGAAATTGATTTTTGTGAGAAAATTGTAAAAAATTTTTACAAAAAACTTCATAATTTTTAGGCAGAATAAAAGCACGAAACATGAACATACACACAAATAGTATTCACAGAAAACTCATGCACTTCTGCATCAAAACACATTTATACAAAACTCTGGTTTGTTTGTGTGTGAACATGAAATAGCTGAATACTTACATTCCACTTCTTGTTTGAAGATGTCAAGGGAAAAGGGCAAAAAAGAATGTTATAACTCAGTGAACATAAGCAAAATCAATGTGCGTTAATGAAATATTTGAACTAACATGATTTAAAAAGCCAAAAAGAAATCAAATATTTTGTTTTCTCCTTCTTTTATATGATTAGAAAACAAACAAGGGCACCTTTGGGCTTACCTCCAACTTTTTGTCAGTAGACTTGTTGAATAAATTACTGAATGCCATGGCATAATTCCCATTGATTCAGTGGATCTGCTCTGGATACAGGTCTCCATTAGCAATACTTCCTTATTTTGTCTGCACCAGCAAGCTATTTTTATAACAAGCCAAGATAGTGAATCATAGTTTGAAGTTTATTAGTCTATTTTATTCTGAAGTTGTTAATCATAACATCCTGGTTTGGATAAAATGGGAAATTATAGTTCACTGAAGACTTTCTTGTTTGTTTTCCGTGCCATGTGAAGCAAGATGCACAATGCCTGTGAGCACAGCAAATCTCCCATTCATATTTTTGTTTATTAATTCAGATATAATAGCCCTGTAATTATCAATATGTAAAGATCAATAATCCTTTTCGGATAATAAAGGTGTTTTGAAAAAAAATGTGTTTATCAAAATGGACAAAATTGCAGCTTTTGATGACAGTAAACAAAGGGTTTTTCATTTGAGTTAAGCACTGCAAAAAATCTGTACCTGGAGGCAAGGCTGTGATGCCACCACCATATTTCTTTCAAAATTGTTCCCCTTCTGTACTCCTTCTATTCTTTGTTAATGTAACAGTGATGTAATGATCTGTTTCAACTATTTTATCATCTTTATACAATTTCAGGTGGTCGCACTCTGCAGATTCCTAGGGCACGTCTGTCCGATGCTGGAGAATATGTCTGCATAGCTAGAAACAGTGCTGGTGAAAGCAGGAGAAGGAGTTTCCTGACTGTTTATGGTATGTTTCTATATCTTTAAGTAAGATGATATTATCTTAAAATTTTGCAATATTACTAAGTAATCATTCTTAATACAGCTTTGTCTACCACTGGCATTAAAAAAACCCCATTTTTTCTTATGTTCCCTCTACCCCAAAAGTCCCCCCTAGTATTAAAGACCATGGCGGTACAGCTCCTGCAGTAGTGAATGTCAGAATTGGAATGCCGGTGACCTTAGAATGTGAATCCAGTGCTGTTCCACCTCCTGTCATCACCTGGTATAAAAATGGGCGCATGATCACTGTTTCATCTAATGTGGGGATCATAGCAGATGGACAAATGCTTCATATCAAGGCTGCTGAGGTATAGAAATGTATTCTATTCTTTTATTACAGTTTACATATACAGGCTGAGTATCCCTTATCTGAAATGCTTGGGACTTGAGTGTTTTGGATTTTGGAATATTTGTGTGTGTATATATATTATATATATTATCTGAACCCGGCCACGCGCTGCTGTGGCTTTTTCTCTTTCCTGTGTCCCAGTCTATATATATATATGTGTGTGTTTTGTGTGTGTATGTATGTATATATATGGATTTGTGTCTATGTGTACATATGTGTGTGTACTTATGTATATATGTATATGCGTGTATATGTGTGTACTTATGTATATGTGTGTTTTTGTATATGTATATGTGTGTATATGTGTAGATGTGTGTAAGTACAGATGTGTGTATGTATGTGTGCATGTGTATATTTCAGTGCATGTATATATGTGTGTATGTGTGCATGTCTATATGTACATACAGTACGTGTGTGCATGTGGTGAAGACCAACAGTAACATCCCTTCCTACCTTTTATACTTCCTTTCTTCCCCCTCATCCCTCAGCTTTTCTCTTCTCTCTGTACTTCTGCCTCTTCTCCCTCCCTCCCTTCTTTCCTTTCCCTCCTTCCTGCTATTCCTCTCCTTTCTGTATCAGTTCTTGCTCCTCTTGTCTTCCACCCTCCATTCCCTCCCTACCTTTTTTCCCTTCCTTTTGCTAGTCCTTTCACCAGCTTCTACCTCTTGCATTGCTTTTTATTACCTGTCTGTTTTCTGTTCCTCCTTCCTGCGTGACCTCTTTCCTTCTTTCTTTCCGTCCTTCCTTCCCTGTTTCCTTTTTTTCTTATTGTCTTCTTCCTTCCTTGGGTCTTTCCTTCCTTCCTTCCTTCCTTCCTTCCTTCCTTCCTTCCTTCTTTCGTTCCTTTGGGGGGGGGGTTAAGGAGGAGGAGGTGAGAGGGGCGCTGTCCTCATTTGCTGCAGCAGAGGCCTCCAGAGGCCACGGCTTCGCCGAAGAAAGCAGACCCCCTTCCTCCTTTTTGGTCTTCCTCAGCCAGCACCGCTGCCAGTCATTCCCCTGCGATGGTGCTGTCTGAGGAAGAGCTAAAAGGAGGAGGAAGGCTCGTTGTCTTCGGCGAAGCCGTGGCCTTGCTTGGTGTGGTGGCCCGGCACCACCAACATTCCGACACTCTAAACTGCCAGAGGGGGTGGCTCCCAGCCTCTAAATTCTAACTGAGGGAGTATTTGCTTAATGCCTCTAATTGGCCAGCACCACCAACATTCCGACACTCTAAACTGCCAAACGGGGGTGGCGTGGGGGATCATGGGAGTTGTAGTCCAATATTTTTTTTGTATTTTTGGTCGTGTTGTTTAATTTTTTTTTAATTTTTTGGGTTGTAAACATACCTTGTGGGGTTTTGTGTGTATGTGGGCTGATTTGGTGTGTCTGCCTTGTGTGGTTTTGCTGTCTATAGCCTACTTAGGATGACAGCTCTCTCTCTCTCTCTCTCTCTCTCTCTCTCTCTCTCTCTCTCTCTCTCTCTATATATATATATATATATATACATACATACATATTGAGGTATCTTGGAAATGTGAGCCAAGTCTAAACACTAAATATATTTATGTTTCATTTGTACCTTATACACATAGCCTGAAGGTAATTTTATATGCAACATTTTAAATAATTTTGTGCATGAAACAAAGTTTGTGTACATTGAGCCATCAGAAAGCAACATTGTCATGATCTCAACTACTCATGTGGGTGGTTTTGGATTTTGAAGCATTTCTAGATTCTAGATAAGGGATGCACAACCTGTATAGCCTATTTGCCACTCATAACCCAAGATATCATATGTCAAACACAAAAATAGACTAAAAGATGTAAAATTGCCCCTAAATTTCAGCAAAAAAGGTAAAATGGCAAAAGATTTAAAAGTAATAACCAAGAAACTTGAAAGCCTCTTAATGTAATTTAGTTTATATAAAAACCTTTTAACCGCTTCAATTATTAGTCTTTTTTCAATTGTTGCATCAGTGAAGATAAATCTGTATCATAAAACCACTCTGGGGAATCACTTCAGTCTGTGCCTTTGTTGACATCCTTTTCCAACTCTGCTGACTTGTCTGCATGACATACGGAATCAATTGCTGTGTTTGCTAATCACTAACTTACCTGGGAAACTGCAAATAACGTATGTTTATTTCCAGTTTGCTTTCCAGCCAGTCAGGGCCGTAGCCAGGATTTTGATTCGGGGAGGGCTGAGTTTGATTCGGGAGGGGCTAAGTCTGAGTAAGAGAGGGACTACCCTACCAAACCTTTTGTATTGTTATCCCAATAACCCCATGAATGTGGGATATGATGAGCATGGTGATCAGATCATGATATGAATAAACATAACAGTTTAAATAAGGTACCAGTAAGGCCTTCTCGCGGACCACCCGCGACCCTAACCCCCCCCCCCGGCTACATGCCTGCAGCCAGTTGATTCTAATAAACTGATTGCCTAGACATTTAAGAACAAAAATGGGGGAAAGAAACACGTTCAGTTCTTTGTGGCTGCTCAGTGTAGATTTTGTGGGATTTTAGATTGAACCTTTTAATACAGTGAAGGTTAAATGTATTTCAGCTTTCTGTTTGCAATAAAGCGGAAATTTCTATTATTCAGAAAATTAATGCTTGTATGCTATTTTTTTTCCTGCATTTCCAGGTATCTGATACAGGTCAATATGTATGTAAAGCCATAAATATTGCAGGACGTGATGACAAGAATTTCCATCTTAATGTTCATGGTAAGCTTATGTTGTATAAACCAGCAGCGACTTGGCCAACAGCTAGAGGAGCAGCAAGAGATAGGCCTGTTCATTGTGAACTCTGACTTTGTAGAAGGTATTTCTGAACTTCTCTTGCTGCTTCTGGTGGCACCAGAACAAAAAGTCTGCAGAGATGGGTCTCCACCCATCTTGAACATCTACATGTGCAAGAGGCAGCAATGCTGATCGAAAGTGGAGTATTCTTGATCACCTTTGGGTTGTTGTAGGTTTTTCAGGCTATATGGCCATGTTCTAGAAGCATTCTCTCCTGACACTTTGCCTGCATCTATGGCAAGCATCCTCGGAGATTGTGAGGCTTCTAGAACATGGCCATATAGCCCAGAAAACCTACAACAACCCAGTGATTCCAGCCATGAAAGTCTTCATCAATACCTTGATCACCTTTGCCATGGTCTACATGGCCACCTTTTGAGCTGCCGGGTATTTGCACTGCATGCTCCTAGACCAGACCTGGGCATCTCACGGCCCGCGGTCCGCATGTGGCCTGCCGGCCGATTCTGACCAGCCCGCAGATCCCAGGAAGGAATGCCCTCCCCCCTCAAGGCTTCATTCCAAAAGGCAGATTCTGCCCGGAGACCGGTGTCGCCAGAGAGGGAGGCAAACTCCCATTGACGGATCCCGGGCATTATGGGGGGAAAAAGGGAGGGAGGAGAGTGTCTCTGTTGCTGTCCCTCTCTGTGGCTCAAGATGAACTTCCGCGAAGAAGCCCCACCTCTCTGAGGGTCTCCTGCCCGTGGCCACCATGTTTGTAGAAGGCAAAAATGAGAGGAGGAGGAAGTTTCCTGTGGAGGTGGAGGAGGATCAGGAGAGGAGAGTCCGGGCGACGGAAGAAGTGTGAGAAAGAGATGAAGGCTGGTTGGGGTCTGTGGGTGGGGTGGTTGGGCCCCTGTTTATGGGGAGAGTATATGGTATGTATTCCCTGATATTATGTATGTCAATTTTAACCATGGTTTTCCATTGCTCACTGTTGGTTATGCATTTATCCTCTAGTTTGGAAGCTTAAAAAAAATCTTTGTGGCACAATACTACCCATGAGGAGTAAAACTCAAAATGTGCTTTGAAGCAAATGTGACTGAAAATGATCATTAATATAATGAATCACAAATAATACAAATGTTCACATTTTGTTAACCATTGTTTTGTAAAATTTTAGTGAATAAATGTCATTTTTCCTATGACAACCTTTCTTTTTCATTGCTCATAACATATACACAGCGAGTGAGGAGGGGAGAGGTGGTCTCCGGGGGTGTCCCGCTTCATTGCAGGGTCCCAGCGCTGATGACACCCATCTTATCCTGAGGATGGAGGGCAGGCCCGAATCCGTACCCGATAATTTCCATCGCTGCCTTGAGGCCGTTACTGGATGGCTGCGAGCCAGTAGGTTGAAGGTGAATCCAGCTAAGACAGAGATCCTGTGGCTCGGCCGTCCGGGCTGTAAAGATGTCCAGTTTCCGACCCTGGACGGTGTGACCCTATGTCCGCCGTCTTCTGTTAAGAGTCTAGGTGTGACCTTGGACCCCCTGCTGTTGATGGAGGCTCAGGTCTCCAGCGTCAACAGGGTGGCATTTTTCCATCTGCGACAGGCAAGGAAGCTGGCCCCCTATTTGTCCCGGTGCGACTTGGCCGCAGTGGTCCAAGCCATGGTCATCTCGAGGCTTGACTACTGTAACGCTCTGTACATTGGCCTTCCTTTGTCCGTGATCCGGAAGCTTCAGCTGGTGCAGAACGCTGCAGCCCGACTCCTGGCAGGGGTCTCGGTTGGCTGTCACACCTTGCCAGTTCTGCACGAACTGCACTGGCTTCCGATAGTATGGCGAATCACCTTCAAAGTGTTAGTCTTGACTTTCAAGGCCTTACATGGTCTGGGGCCAGTGTACCTGCGGGACCGTCTCTTCCCATACCGTCCCACTAGACCTCTGCGCTCTGAAGAGCAAAACCTCCTGGTCATCCCTAGTGCTAAGATCTACCAGTTGACTGCGACTCGTCGGCGGGCTTTCTCGATCGTGGCTCCGACTCTTTGGAACTCTTTGCCCGCTGACGTTCGCTCCATCCAGGCCCTCCTCCCTTTTAGGAAGGCTTGTAAGACTTGGCTATTCCAGCAGACCTACGGATTTGGCTAACCTATGTGTTCATAGCCACCTTGTGACTGTGTCTGCTGCTGTTGTGTTTAGTGCACGACTTAGTGTCATTTTTATGCTGTTTTTAATGCTGTTTTTATCTGTTCTGCTTGTTTTTATTATGTAATGATTGATTTGTAGTGAGCCTCCCTGAGCCGCTTGGGGGGGGGGGGAGCGGTGGACAAATGCGAAGAAATAAATAAAATAAATAATATACTCTTATCAGTCTTATTAATATATCAAAAACACAATTTAGTGCCTTTTTATTATTATTAAAGAAATTCAATTGATATTATGTAGAATGTAGTTCAGCCATCAGGTGCGGCCCTCCATAATATTTTTTGGTTCTCGTGTGGCCCCTTGGAAAAAATAATTGCCCACCCCTGACCTAGACTGACCTGGTGGCTAGATAGTCTCACTAGACTGACACCCTTACCTTGCCCCTGGCGCATTCCAGGCTTTGCAGTGCCCACCAGGCATGAAAATGGTGCTGGTCACTGCTTGGCATTTATAATAACAATAACCAGAGTGATACAATCACATGAAAGAGAAATCACTCCCTTCTTTTGTCCCTCCCTTTCTCAATCACCTCATTGCTCTGACTAGCATCACTCCCAGTGAAATGAACACCGTTTTCATGGCTGGTGGGCACCGCAAAACCCGGAATGACATCTTCAGTCCCTGGGCTGTCTGAGCCCCAGGACAGTGGAATGGCAGTGTAAACAGCGCAAATGTTTAAACTTGCTCAAAATGTGGACTAATTCTGGAGCTTCAAGGAAATTCCATAGTAGTTTGTAATGTTTTTAATATGGGAGAAGGTGAATGGGCCCTGGATACCATGGAGTCCATTCACCCCTAAACTCAGGCCCGGATTAACAGCTTTTTGCGCCCTAGACCACACTTTGGAATTTCACCCCCTTTAAGCCAACCTCTACCGCACCCCCCACCTCTCCCCCCCCAACCTCGCGCCGCCGCATCCTTCCTGTCCTGTGCCAATGGGGCTGAGGGGAAAGGTGTGCGCGCGCTGTCACTGAAAAGAAGGGAATGGGCCCCTTTGTGTGGTGGGGAGCGAGTTCGTTACCCCTCGGGAAGGAGGCAGAGGAGGGCGAGCGAGTGCCGCAGAGCCGAGGCCCAAAGGGACGGGAAAATCCAGGCTGGGTCCAGAGCATGCTCTTCGTCCAGGGCAGCGGCTTCAGAGGCGGCCCCACGTGCGGCTCATGGCCCAGCGGCTGCAGAGAGTCGAGGCCTTCCTCCACCTCTGGCTCCCCTCTGGGCCTCCATGCTGCACGCCGCCCTTCTTTCCCGCGGCCTCTTCTTCCCTCAGCAGCCTGCGAAGGCCAGGCCAGGCCAGGCGCCCCCCCCCCTCTGGCGCAGAAGCCCTGGCTAAGAAGCAGCGGCGTATATGGATGGGCTAAGGCTGATGCGGCGAGTACGAGCACTGCCTCCATGGAGCCCGGCCTTGGCTCTGCCTCCTTTTGGGTACCAGGCGGCAGGAGCCAATCGCAGCACGATTTTTTTATAACATTTTTTTGGTCTGTGATCTGCGCCCCTAGGCCATGGCCTAGGTTGGCCCTATGGGTAATCCGGGCCTGCCTATACTGACTCATTTGTTCCACGTAGTCAGTCAGTTTCCAGTATTGTTGATTTGGTTTGGGGTCTGTTTGTTTTTGGGTGTTTTTTTTTGTAATTTTGTAAATGATTCTGTTGTTCTTTTCATCCACAAGTGCCACCCATTATTGAAGGCCCTGAACAAGAATGGATCAATGAAACCATCAGTAACCCTGTGGTACTTACATGTGTTGCTACTGGAATTCCTCCACCAGCCGTAACGTGGTTCAAGAATGGAAAGCCACTTGGTAACGTGTTCTGCAGTTCGTTATTGTTAGTGATAAATTGCCTATCCAATCTTTCTATATGGAAAATGAAGAGTACATTAGGCTATCCAATCTTTCTATATACGCAGAAAATGATAAGTATATTGGGTGGACACACACCAGAACAAAATGATTAGAGCTTTTATGGGTTTTTCTTTTGCAAATTTATCGTGGGTTTATAGTTGCCATCAGCACTGGTCTATATTTCCTAGGATGATGAAACTGCATAAAAATCTCCTACAGTGTCATCGTTCCTTCTCTCATAATTTTCTTCCTCTCTGTCTCTCTCTGTCTCTCCCTCTTTCTTTCCCAGTTCATCTCTTTTTACCATCTTGGCACCACAATTCCTCTGCCATTTTCCCCAATCTATCTCCACTATGCCCTTGCCTCCCCGCTTCTACTTCTCAGCATCCCTCCTCCTCCTCATCTTGTGTTGTCATGATTTCCCCATGGGTAGCATCAACCACTGGCCAGAAAGGCATGGAAGAAAGTGCAGATGCCCAGAGAGGAGCCCTGGCAATGTTGGAAAGCTAGAAGCTAATAGTAAGAGCCTCGGTTTCTTCACAGCCAGATACTTTGGACTTATGAACTTTGTTTTGGATACTTGGGGTGCATTTGCACTGCCTCTTCTCATATCACTTCAGACTATACGGACCTGGCTGTGAAGAAACCGAGGCTTCGTTTCCCCGGATTTTGAGACACCGTCTCGGCTGTTTGAATGTTTATGTACTGAGTGATGCGATTTTCTTACCCTGCCCGCTTAAACGTTCCGTTTTTTGAAAGTCTACTTATAGGGTAACAATATTGTATATGTATGCTTGTTCCACGATGCCTATGCATGTAAATATTTGATACCTTGTATGCATATATTGGATATTTGATTCGTGTAATATATGAATGCAACATATTGTAACTGATTTATGCTCCTCCATCATTCACTGTATTGACTATTGCCACTGAGAAGTGTATATGTGAATGTATCTACTCAGAGATGATTTAATGTCTATATCTTTTCCTTGGTTTGCTCTTACTATTAGCTTCTGGTTTGTTTTGTAAGCACCCTTGGCTTTGTGCCCTTGTTTGTTCAATGTTGGGAAGCTGTTATTAGTTCGTAACCACCTTCAAGAATTTTTTTTTGAAGAGGTCAGACACATCTGCCATTGCAGTGCAGTGGTTCGTCCAGTGGTTTTTGAGTTATGTTAAGCCCACAAATGAACATTACATTTTTATTCATATAGATTGAGGGAGGCTTAAAATATTGGCACTTTCCACACATTGGTAGAGATCTTGTGTTCCTAAATCCCATAAAAGCAGAGGGTTAGCAGTTTAAAACCACGAAGTAAAAACATGTCTCCTTCTCCTATTTCATTTTCTAAAATATACTTATATTAAACCAAAAGTTATTATATTATCAATATGCTGTTTTCCCCCTTTCTTTTCATTTAGAAAACTCTGCTTCACTTGAAATGCATATTTTGTCAGGAGGCAGCAAGCTGCAAATTGTGAGGTCCCAATATTCAGATAATGGGAACTATTCCTGCATTGCTTCAAATGCTGAAGGCAAAGCACATAAATTTTATGTGCTGTCTGTCCAAGGTACATTTGTGTATGTGTGTGAATTCACTGTCATGTTCTTAATACTTTTCAACTTATTTTAATCTGTAAACTCCAATGCTCATTATAATAACTAACTATCCTAACATAAAAAAAAGGAAAATCAATTTTAGCACCAGTGCAGGGGAAATGATAGCTCCATGAACAATTCACTTCCCATCTAACTGCTCTTTCTTAAACATTTATTTATTTATTTATTTATCACATTTCTATAACGCCCCTCTCAGCCCTAAGGCGACTCGGGGTTGCACAAGGCAGTCTCTGCCCTCCAATCAAAACACAAGCAAAACAAACCAAACAATAACCATATAACACAACAATTAGCCATTAAAAATACAATTACAGTCTCAGCGTCACATTGAAATCACATTGTCGTCATTCCATATATCTAATTAAACCGTTATATTTCATCAGCAAATGCCTGCTCAAACAGCCAGGTCTTGACTTTCTTGCGAAATGTCAGGAGGGAGGGGGCCAATCTGATGTCACTAGGGAGGGCGTTCCAAAGCCGGGGAGCCACCACTGAAAAGGCCCAAACTTCCCTCAGACAATGATTAGGTTTGGATTCAAAAGATCTCATTATTCCTTTAATTCAATTAATAGCTTTGTTGGCTCTGTGGCTGCCTACCCCTACTGGCCTTTCACACTATGCGGCTAATGCACCTTTCTTTTCCTAAAGTTCCCCAGATATTGTTGGGTCTGAAATGCCCAGTGAAGTCAGTGTTCTCCATGGGGAAGATATACAACTTTCCTGTAAGGCCAGTGGAATTCCCAGACCTGTAATTCAGTGGCTGAAAGATGGAAAACCAGTTGGTAGTGGTGAATCCCAGAGGATAAGGTTAAGTATTCGGTTCTGTCATTCTGAAGCTAACCACAATCAAAACAAGAAATAGGATCAAAACAGGAGAAAATACAAAGTGCTAGAGAAATGTTGAGACGACCTGGCCACGGTGATCCGAGCCACGGTCATCTCAAGATTAGACTACTGTAACACTCTTTACATTGGCCTACCTTTGTCCGTGATCCGGAAACTTAAGCTCGTTCAGAATGCTGCTGCCCGACTTCTCGTGGGGGCTCCTATGGGATGTCATATAACGCCTATCCTGCAGCAGCTTCATTGGTTACCAATAGAGCACCGGATCACTTTCAAGGTGATGGTACTAACCTTCAAGGCCTTACATGGTCCAGGGCCGGCGTATCTGAGGGACCGTCTTACCCCCTACCAACCCCAGAGATCACTCCGTTCTTAGGACTCAAATCTTCTGGAAGCTCCCAGCCTTAAAAGCATCCCTCTAGCATCGACTAGACGCAGAGCTTTTTCTGCTGTGGCACCACCACTATGGAATTCCTTGCCAGCCGAAGTCCGTGCCCTGCAAGATGTGCTGCCTTTCTGCAGGGCCTGCAAAACCCACTTGTTCCGGCTGGCATTTGAATGTGGTTTTTAACTTTTCTTATACTGTGTGATTGTTAATTGTATTTGGAGTCATCTGACTATGTTATCTATTTTCTGTGTTGTAAGCCGCTCTGAGCCCTCGGGGAGTGGCGGCATATAAGACTGAATAATAAATAAATAAATAATATTGTTTTGTTGCTGCAAGACTAATAATAGCTGAAACATGGAAGGAGGGGAAAGAGTTAACTATTAAAGATTGGAGAGATAAGTTAGTATATTACAGGGCTGTCCAACTTCTACCGGCCCAGGGGCCTGAATTCCGGTCACTGGTGACCTGGGGGGCCGTAGGGTCTGCCCCCGCCCCCGGCTCTGCCCCCGCCCTGGCTCCGCCCCACCCCGCCCCTGCCCCTGCATGCATACAGTCAAATATAATCTTTTACTGAGATAAAATGCAGGGTGGGCATTCAAAAGGGGCATCTATACAGTCAAATATAATCTTTTACTGAGATAAAATGCAGGGATAAAATATTAAATTATTCTAATTTAATATTAAATATATTTAATTCCATCCTCCCCTCTCCCCTTATTTTAATTTAATATTAAATATATTTAATTCCATCCTCCCCTCTCCCCTTATTTTTATTTAATATTAAATATATTTAATTCCATCCTCCCCTCTACCCGGACGACGAGAGAGGCGACGACCGACTGAGTCGAAGAATGTCCTAATCGTGTCTGTGGGCCTCAGCAATCCAGTAGTAGAGTAGCCAAAGAGTATCGCAAGAATACGCAATCCACATGGGATTTCGCTGTCAACGCCGGTGTGATCTCGCGTTGACAGCGAAATCCCGTGTGGATTACGTATTCTTGCGATACTTGCTCCGAACCCGGAAGTAGGTATTTTTTAAAAAGAATTATTATTTATTTTATTTTTCAATTTTTATTTTTTATTAAAAAGCTTAGGGGGGCAGAGGGAAGGGGCTGGGGGCCGTATACGGCCCCCGGGCCGCCAGTTGGACAGCCCTGGTATATTACATTTAAATGGCCAAGCTGACAAATAGTAGCAGAGGAGGAACTCTCCGAGATCACTTTGTTCAGAAGACCAGAATCTTCTAGACATCCCTAGTGTGAAGTCTTTCCACCTGACTTCGACAAGGCGCAGGGCATTATCAGTCATCGCCCCGGCTCTTTGGAATACGTTGCCACCGGAAACACGGGCTCTCTGAAATTTGATCACCTTTCGGAGGGCCTGCAAGACACACTTGTTCTGACAGGCCTTCGAAAGCTTGTGATTTTAGCTTGTGATTTTAGCTGCGTTTTTATTTTGCTGTTTCACTTACTATTATGTATGCATATTTTGCCCATTGTTTGTTTTATTGAATTGTGTTGTAAACCGCCCCAAGCCGCTGGGAGTGGCAGTGTACAAGTCCAAATAAATAAATAAATATATAAATAAAATAATGAAGAATTTGCCAAAAAAAATGGGGGCTGACACTTGGGTATCTGGAAAAGAAGACAAATGTAGATTTGAAGATTGCCATAAAGGGGATTTAGTGAAGACATGTGGTTAGTTGTGGATTAGTTATGTGATCCATATTGATGGGTGTTGGTGGTCATTAGGACATGAGCCAGAACGGTCACCTGAATACCATTCTTGTCCCCAGCTGAACTTTGCATTTCAGACATAGAATGGCATCTTGGCCACTGTTTTGATCTTAAAACCTAAGACGTTATATTCAGGCCATTTGTATTGGCGTTAAGGTGAATGTATGGGGGTTTGTATATAAACTAAATTGTTCTGTAATTTCTTCTTCTAGCCTGGCTCCAGATGGCAGCTTGCTGAACATTTCTGGAGCCCTTGCAAGTGATACAGGGAAATACACTTGTGTTGCTACTAGTCTTGCAGGAGAAGAAGACAGAATTTTCAATGTGAATGTATATGGTGAGTTTTCTCTTCCAGGGCTTTCCTGCTTTCTAGAGCAGGGCTGTCCAACTTCTACGGGCCCAAGGGCCGGAATTCCAGTCGCTGATCACCTGGGGGGCCGAAGGGTCTGCCTCCGCCTCTGGCTCCGCCCCCTCCCCAGCTCCGCCCCCTCCCCGGCTCCAATTTACTTACAATTGACCTTGAGTTGTGGAGTTGTAGTTCATCTCCATCCAGAGAGCACTGTGGACTCAAATAATGATGGATCTGGACCAAACTTGGCATGAATACTCAATATACCCAAATGGGAACACTGGTGGATTTGGGGGAATGTTTCCTAATACCTTTGAGTTATTTGAGTCCACACTCAAATTGGGACACACCAAAAAAAAACCCAAACACCTCAATGCCGTCGCAGGGCTTGATGGGGCCTCCTTTCCCAGAGGCAGGTGGAGGAGGCCCAAAGAGCTCCCTCCCTCCCTCCCTGAAGGGAAAACAAGCACAAAGGAAGCCACGTTGCGCCCTGCACGCGGGGGAAGGCAGCACAACAAGGGGGAGGGGGCACGGAGGAGGGGAAGGAAGCGTTGCCAAGGAAACTGCCGCTGAGGGACCCCCCCTCACCCAACGTCCCACTGTTTATAGATTGATTGACTCGAGCCAGGCCCTTCCTTACCCATACTGCGGGAGCCCCGCCACAGGGCCGAAGTGCCAACGCCGCCGCCGTCCCCGAAGAGCCCCGCTGGAGCCGAGGCCAAGCTCAGGCCGGGCGTGGCGGCTCTCCTTTCCCTGCCTCGCTCCCCTCCTCCCTCTCTCTGAGGGAATGGGGGCTGGCCTGGAAGCAGACGCGAGGGAGGAGGAGGCGCGTGCCCAGGCCGGCCGCAAATCCCGCGGGACCCGAGATTTCAGCAGCTATCGCAAGACTACGCAACCACAGACGGGATTTTGACCTCCCTCGAAATCCCGTCTGTGGCTGGCATAGTCTCGAGATGCCGGAAGTAGGTATCTTTTTTATTTTTATTCTTTACTTGTATTTTATTAAAACAAGTTAGGGGGCCGGAGGGAAGGGGCTCGGGGGCCATGTATGGCCCCAGAGCCGCCTGTTGGACAGCCCTGTTCAAGAGGAAGAAGAAGATATTAAAATCCTATATGTACATTGGTTATAGTACTGTTAATTGGTTCTTAACTGCTATAAGCCACAGCCAATATGGTCATTGGTTAAGGATGTGGGAACTGTTGTTTACCCATAAAGTTTGGCGGATTCAATGAATCATGTTCTTGAATGATGGAAATTCAGTGGTCATTTGAGAATTGCTGCAAACATTTGGTCTTCCAGAAATTTGTGTGTGTTGAAAATTCCTCAATAATATTCATTCCTCATAACAACAGTTCTGTATTGTTGTTCAATTCATCCAGGGTTCAAAACTTTATTTTCCCCCCAGTTTGGCCCTTGATGCTTTTGTAAGTTGCCAGCTGCCATTGCCAAAGAGTCTTTAGTAAATGAATATCTGTTTCATTTGTTAGCTAAGCTTACACAAAGAATATATTTTTCTTATATCCTAATATGTCATTAATATTAATAATGATATAAAGCAGGGCTGTCCAACTGCCGGCCCGGGGGCCGCATACGGCCCCCCAGACCCTTCCCTCCGCCCCCCCCTAAGCTTTTTAATAAAAAATAAAAATTGAAAAATAAAATAAATAATAATTTTTTTAAAAAAATACCTATTTCCGGGTTCGGAGCAAGTATCGCGAGAATACGTAATCCACACGGGATTTCGTTGTTAACGCGAGATCACGCCGGCGTTGACAGCGAAATCCCATGTGGATTGCGTATTCTTGCGATACTCTTCAGCTACTCTACTACTGGATCGCTGAGGCCCACAGACGCGATTAGGACCTTCTTTGACTCAGTCGGTCATTGCCTCTCTCGTCGTCTGGGTACTCCTGGATCCTGTGCGTTTGGAAAAGGTAGTCCGAAGCAGGGGGCTCCTCAGGGGGCTCCTCATTCCCTCCCCCCATCTCCCCTCATGTATTAAAATAAGGGGGAGGGGAGGATGGAATTAAATATATTTAATATTAAATTAAAATAATTTAATATCTTATCCCTGCATTTAATGTTAGTAAAAGATTATATTTGACTGTATGGATGCTCCTTTTGAATGCCCACCCTGCATTTTATCTCAGTAAAATATTATATTTGACTGTATGCATGCAGGGGCGGGGTGGGGGCGGAGCCGGGAGAGGGCGGGGAGGGGGCGGAGCTGGAGCCGGGGGCGGGGGCAGACCCTACGGCCCCCCAGGTCATCAGTGACCGGAATTCAGGCCCCTGGGCCGGTAGAAGTTGGACAGCCCTGATATAAAGTAAGTAATGATTGTTTATTGTACTAGCCATAGGCCATGACATAAAAAATACAACTTCTAAAAGTACAACAAGCACTTTCCAATATAAACATTAAAACATGTTCCATATACTGGCTTTAAAAAAAAAATACAGCGGTAGTGACATGACAACCATTACAGTATTTGATTCGCATCATCCCAATATATTTCCATTTCCTTTTTCGCTTCTGCAGTGGAGTTTACTATTTTGGCTCGAATTTTTTGAGTTGCAAATGTCGCAACCTTTAATGTAATCTTTTTGGAATAATCTGCTAACAAGTCACAGACAACTGCTGGCTGTTGCCATGCTGGCCTTTCTTCCAAAAGTGTTCCCAGGAGATTGTTTCGGGGATCATTATAGAATGGGCAATGTAACAGATAGTGTGTTAACTCCTCTTTTTCCCCAGACCCACAGATACAAAGACGTTGGGCATGAGGGTTCCCTCTATATCTTCCCTCTAACCAGCCTGATGGCATTGTTTGAAAGCGCAGGGCAGAAAATGCTTTTCTAAGGGCTACAGATGTTAAATCTTGGAGATATTGTTGACAATATTGGTCACTCTTTAGTAGAGGATACCAAGTGGAGAAACCCTGCTGTTTACTAGTCCGCAATTTGTCAATTACATCCACCTCAAAGATTTTGTCTCTAATCGCCTTCTTGTTCAGCTCCCTCTATCAGCTCCAGCTTCCCATGCGGGAACATGAAAGAAACATCCCACCAAGATAAAACATCAAAACATCTGGGCTGTCCTTGCAGACAGCCAATTCTTTCACACCAGAAGCAACTTGCAGTTTCTCGCTCCTGACATGACAAAAAAAATGTTTATTTGGAGTATAAATTGGAGTCCACAGTGGCACAGTGGGTTAAACCGCTGAGCTGCTGATCTTGCTGATCAAAGGTTGCTGGGTTAAATTCGGAGACCTCCCCCTGTTAGCTCCAGCTTCTGCCAACCTAGCAGTTCAAAAACATGCAAATGTGAGTAGATCAATAAGTACTGCTCCGGCGGGAAGGTAACGGTGCTCCGCGCAGTCATGCTGGCCACATGACCTTGCAGGTGTCTATGGACAACACCGGCTCTTCGGCTTAGAAATGGAGATGAGCACCAACCTCCAGAGTCGGACATGACTGGACTTAATGTCAGGGGAAAACCTTGCTAGGGATATAGTTTAATACATGTGTTGTATATGTGCCACAAATAATGTTTCTCATTACTTTATTTGGCTGCGATATGTAGTTCCACCAATTATAACTAACAATAAGCATGAACCCGAAGCCCTAACAGCTGTACTGGATACGTCAATCAACATTGAATGCCAAGCTGTGGGTACACCGCCACCACAGATAAATTGGTTGAAGAATGGCCTACCTCTCTCGATCTCATCACACATCAGGTTACTCTCAGCGGGACATTTTCTCAGGTAAAGCTTCCGTAAAATCTGTTGTGCTCAAATCCAGTCTGTGTCGGGCGAAATCTTTGCCCATTCTGAGTAACAATCTCAAGAGGCACAATTATTTGTGAGACAGGGGTGCGTTTCTACATCATTGAGTTCTGGTACCCAATAATCAAGAGGAATTTCACATATTTTTTGGTTTCTAGTTTTTTATGGTGGGTTTTTTTACTTTGCTCTTTTGGGCACTCTTAATTCAAGTTTGTCACCTTGTGTAGCTCTTTTAACATTAACCTAAAATGCGATCCACTACTCCACTGATACCCATATCAGGATTTCTGGAAATTATGTGTACTTTCTAGCTTCTTATGACCGAGAAATAATATTATATGTTAAATTTCTTACCAATTTGTTTCTAGCTTTTCTCCTAATGGATGACGATGTGACGGAAAGTGATTTTAACGAGACGCCGAGAATTGTCTTTTTATGTTTTTAATTGTTAATTGTTGTTATATGGTTATTGTTTTAATTGTTTTTAATTTTGTTTTATTTGGAGGGCAGTAATTGCCTAAGTAAACCGCCTCGAGTCGCCTTCGGGCTGAGAGGGGCGGTATAGAAATGTAGTAAATAAATATATAATAAATAAATAATGGTGGAGATTATATGGCCCTTCAGAGATGGTTTATGTGGCTCTTCATAGAACCTGGAACCACCTCAGTACCAGATAACTTCACCCGGTGTCTTGGAGCGGTGACAAGATGGCTACGTGCCCATAAATTGAAAGTAAATCCAGCAAAAACTGAAATCTTGTGGCCTGGCCGCCCATCAGAATTGGTTGGTCTATTACCATCTTTTGAAGGGGAACCGTTAGTTCCATCCCTCCCCCTGTGAAGGGTCTCGGTGTTATCCTGGATTCCAAAATGACGATGGAAGCCCAGATTGCCTCCACTACTAAAAGGGCCTTCTTTCATCTACGCCAAGCGAGGCAGTTGGCGCCTTATTTACCAACAGAGGCGCTGGCTACGGTAATCCATGCCACGGTTACGTCGAGGCTGGATTACTGCAATGCTTTGTATGTGGGTTTACCTCGAGCAGCAATTCGCAAGATCCAAATTGTGCAAAATGCAGCCGCTAGACTCCTCACAAAAACGTCAATGAGGCGCCATATAACGCCGTCTCTGTAGCGCTTGCATTGGCTGCCGGTTCAACACAGAGTCCTCTATAAGACCCTGTTCCTAGCATTCAAGGCCTTTCGAGGTCAGGGTCCTTCATATCTAAGAGACCGTTTAATGCCATTCCACCACCAGAGACTGCCACGGTCAGCTCATGTGAGTCTTCTTTATGTCCCTGGCCCTAGAGAGCTCCGTTTGGAGTCCACAAGACAGAGATCCTTTTCAATCGCAGCCCCAATCTTGTGAAACTCCCTCCTGCCAGACTAAAGAGCCACTCCTGATCTACATACATTTTTAGGGGCACTCAAGACATGGCTTTTCAGAAGAGCCTATGACTGTTAGTAACAAGCGGTGACTATGTAACCTGTTTATTTTAATTGTGTAAGTCGCCCAGAGCACCTTTGGTGGAGGGCGACTCATAAGAAATAAAGTTAGTTAGTTAGTTAGTTTTATTTGGAACTCCTATCAGCCCAAGCCAGGAGACAGTGATGAGGATGATGGGAACTACAATCCAACAATAACTAGAGGGATACTTGTTATGATTGCCAGCAGGAAATAATAATAAGGATAGTTCCAGACAGTGGTAAACTCTGTGCTGAAACCCGGCTTGGGCTGGACTGTAGTTTGCCTGGAAAACATGCAGTTTTGGGGCTGGGTGTCCAGATTCCCTTATGGGAGGACAGCGAGACACTCAACACCCCCCCCCCCCAATCCATTAAAAATAAACTTACCTGGTTGCCATTAGTGTAGTTCATGAGATCTCCTGGCACTTAGGAATGATGTTCCAGGAGGGGGGAACAGGAGCAATTTTCCTCCCCCCTCTTTCTCCTGGCGCATCACTGCTATGTGTCAAGAAAGGGCCAGCAGTAGGGAAATGCTGGCCCGGCCCGGTAACTTATTTTATTTTTAAAGCCTTTTGAGGGAGTTGGGGAGGGAGATGTGAGCCCTCTCCGTTTTCCAGGCTGATTCATCCCAGAAAAAATATGAGAGGGCTGTCTGGACTGTCCCCTTACTAGTCCAGGACTTCTGAGGGGGCAGTCCAGGTTGCAGCCATAGTGGGTTTAACCCACGTCTTTTAAGAAGGCAGGGGCGGTCTAAGGTAATTTTAAATGGTAAGCGAACATTATTTTGGCGCCCCCCCCGCACATGCCCAGAAGCTCCTGTGCGCAGGCGCAGAAGCCTGTAAACACAGCACTCCCTATTCTGTACGCAGGGAGGTTTGCTACGGTGCGGCGTTGGAGCGCACAAGGCCCAAAAGCTGAACATCAGCCGGACGCTGTCTGGCGGGTGGGGGAATACAAATCTATGAACACAAGTTGGTGTCCTATAAAGATCATACAGTATCTATAACACAAACAAAGAGTCACAAATATCAAAATATATGTTGTTATTGAAATCCCATATAGTGGATAATGGGATGCTATATGCTCATCTAGAGTATACAATGCAGGTGGAGTCAGTTAATACAATCAATCATAAAGCAATCCCTGGTAACAGACTCCTAAATGCAGTGAATCAATTACAAATTATACAGTATGTAAATAGAGCATGAGCAGACACAACATCAAAAAGTAACATCTATACATATCAAAGACGCCTTATAAACACAAAATACATTCTAAATATAGAAGGTGTAAGGCTAATAAGTTCATTAAAGCATGGAGGAGCACTCATGGGAACACAAAATAGAGTTGTGATGGGAAATCCCATATATACCGTCCCGGTACAATATACACCCTCAGAGCTTGCAATGTGGAAAGCCCCAAGAGAGCTGCAGGCAGATATAATGTTCCACGTATTCAAATAATGATGAATGAGCCAACAGAATCACTTACAGGAGAGAATAGTGTCCTTAGATGTCCCACCAGCGATACTGCGATGTACTGGGATCTCCTGTAGTGAGGATGGGCTGTAAAGGTCGCAAAATAAAGCTAAATGCAGCTGGCGAACGCGGAAGCCAAAAAAAGCCACGAAATGCGGTGCCGTTTAAAATCTGCAGCCTGAATGGGGATCATGGGGGAAATAGGTGTCCTGGGTGCTCAATACTGGAGAGTAGGAGCTGCGTGGGGTCTCCCCGGTCCGTGTCCAGGAGCCCAGGAGTGCCCAGCAGCCGAACGGTGCTACCAAGGCAAGGCCGACTTCATCACCGTTTCGCCCCCTAGGGCTTCATCAGGGTAACTTCCAGGAGTGCTGAGAGGCGTCCAATATCTAAAACAATAATGATTATTGTAGCATTCTATAAACCAAGTCCAACATGAAGGTAACCAGGTAAAAGAAGCTTGGGAAATATAGTTACCAAAGTCAGTAGTCCATTCAATCCAAAGTAGAAGGTGGAGACGCCATAGCATTCAAATGAATGTAAAGGGAAACAGGTCTCACAGAGGCCAAGTAGAGAAGCGTAATTGGGAATTCATGACCCAATAAAGCATTGATACTGATTACATCATTTAATCCTACGGTGCGGCGTCGGAGCGCACTAGGCCCAAAAGCTGAACATCAGCCGGACGCTGTCTGGCGGGTGGGGGAAAACGCCCTTTACCCAGATGGCGCCCCATGCAGCGGCGTCCTTTGCCTACCAGTAGGACCGCCCCTGTAAGAAGGCACAGATGAAACCCACTATCAAATTAACTTGGCACAAAGCAGAGTTCACGCTAAACATGTCCAGCACTTTAAGAAGAGAAGGCAGTAAAAGGTTTTGAAGTATAGGCTGTCTTACCCAAGATCAAGGTTGCCCAGTGGTTTTCTGTGACATTTGAATCCTGGTCTCCATAGTAGTAGTCCAGTGGGTGACGTTGGGCAAATCATACTCTCTCCGCCTCAGAAGAAGACAAAGGCAACCCCTCTCCAAACAAATATAATCATGGAAACCCTGCATTAGAGTTGCCACAAATCAGAAATTATTTGAAGGCACACAGCAATATGATGACAACAACCCTTAGGACTCTGATCATGGGAAGTTAGTGAACTTTATAATAGACCCTGATTAGATATTCCCACATCTTAGATTTAATGCACTTATGAGGCCCTTGAAAACTGGAGAAAAGCATTATTGGGTTTTCTGCACACTATGCAAATGCTGAAAGAATATGTTCGCTATTGTGAGTTTTGGCAAAATGTTCCTGATTGTGTCTTTTTCAGAATTGTAAGAATGCAGATAGCAGATGTTGGCATGTACACATGTGTAGCCTCCAACAGAGCTGGTGTAGACAATAAGCATTATAGCCTTCATGTCTATGGTAAGACACTCTACATCAGTATTTCTAAACCTTCCTCATGTCATGACTCCTTAATCCAGTTCCTCATGTTGTGGTGACCCCCCAACCATGACATTTTCGTTGCTACTTCATAACTGTAATTTTGCTACTGTTATGAATCGTAATGTAAATAAATGGTATGCATGATATATTTTCATTCGCTGGACCAAATTTGGCACAAATACCCAATACGCCCAATACTGGTGAGGTTGGGGGGATTGCTTTTGTCATTTGGGAGTTGTAGTTGCTGGGATTTATAGTTCGCCTATAATCAAAGAGCATTCTAAACTTCACCAACAAACTTCAATGACCAACTGAACATACTGGAAAGGTTTAGTGGGCACTGACCTTGAGTTTTGGAGTTGTAGTTCAACTATATACAGAGAGCAATGTGGACTCAAACAATGATGGATCTGGACCAAACTTGGCACGAATACTCAATATGTCCAAATGTGAACACTGGTGGAGTTTGGGTGGAAATAGACCTTGACATTTGGGAGTTGTCGTTTCTGGGATTGAAAGTTCGCCCACAATCAAAGCGCATTCTGAACCCCACCAATGATAGAAAGGGGCCAAGCTTCCCACAAAGAAGCTGATGGTCTTTGGCGACCCCTCTGACACCCCCCTCCCAACCCCCCAGAGATCCCGCCCCACAGGTTGAGAAATGCTGCGTTACATATTATAAAACAGGGCTGTCCAACTGGCGGCCCGCAGGCCGTATACGGCCCCCCAGTCCCTTCCCTTCGGCCCCCTACCCTTTTAAAAAAGAAATCAGCTGGGTTTTTTAAAGTTTGTTTTGGGGGGTTGGGGGGGTTTTGGTTTTTTATTTTTTTCGCGGAGGGGCGGGGCTGGGCGGGGCAGGGAGGAGAAGCAGGCTCCCTCCTCCTCCCCCTCCCTCCCTCCCCCTGCCAATCGGCACGCTCCGTTTTGTGGGCAGTCGCGGCGCAGACGCCGTCAGCGCAGTCGGCGCAGGCGCCGTCGGCGCAGTCGCGGCAGAAGAGGCCCAGCGGCGGAGGAGGCCCAGCCGCAGTGGCCCAGTTCACGGCGGCGCTCCCGCCTCCTCCTCCGCCGCCTCCCAGCAGCCCCAACTGCCGCCCGGCCTTCTTTCCTCCCCCTCCCTCTCTTTCTTTCTCCCTCCCTTCCTTTCCTTCCACTCTTTCCTCTTTTCTTCCTTCCTTCTTTCCTCCCTCCCTCTCTTTCACCCTCTTTCCTTCCACCCACCCATCCATCCACCCTTCTCCCTCCCTCCCTTCCCCCCTCTCTCTTTCTCCTTCCTTCCTTCCTTCCTTTCAACTGTTCTCCCTCCCTCCTTGCCTCTCTTTCACCTTCCTTTCTTTCTTTCCTGCCACCCTTTTATCTTTTCTTCCTTCTCACTTTCCCTCCTCCCTTTCCTCCCTCCATCCTTCTCTTCTTCCCCTCCTTCCTTCCTTCTCCTGTTCATATTTGGGCATATTGAGTATTCATGCCAAGTTTGGTCCTGATCCAACATTGTGCTCTATGGATGTAGGTGAACTACAACTCCAAAACTCAAGGTCAGTTCCCAAGCAAACCCTTTCAGTACTTTCTGTTAGTAATGAGAGTTCAATATGCCAAGTTTGGTTCAATTCCAATGTTGCAAGAGTTCAGGATGCTCTTTGATTGTGTGTTAACTATAAATCCCAGAAACTGTAACTCTCAAATGTCAAGGTCTATTTTCCCACAACTCCATCTGTGTTCACATTTGGGCATATTGAGTATTCATGCCAAGTTTGGTCCAGATCCATCATTATTTGAGTCCACAGTGCTCTCTGGATGGAGGTGAACTACAACTCCACAACTCAAGGTCAATGCCCACCAAAGCCTTCCAGTGTTTCCTGTTGGTCATGGGAGTTCTGTGTGCCAAGGTTGGTTAATTCCATCATTGGTGGGGTTTAGAATGTTCTTTGATTGTAGGCGAACTACTAATCCCAGCAACTACAACTCCCAAATGTCAAGGTCTATTTTCCCCCAAATCCACCAGTGTTCACATTTGGGCATATTGAGTATGGGGGGCGGAGCCAGGGGAGGGGTGGGGGCAGGGAGGGGCCGGAGCTGGCAGGGGCGGAGCCAGGGTGGGGGCGGAGCCAGGGCAGGGGCAGACCCTTAGGCCTCCCAGGTGATCAGTGACCGGAATTCAGGCCTCCGGTCCGGTAGAAGTTGGACAGCCCTGACCTAGGTCATCTAACAGTATCTATATTACATGCATTCTCTTGTGCGTCTATCTTCTTCAATCATCTAAAGCAGTGTTTTTCAACCTTTTTTGAGCCGTGGCACATTTTTTACATTTATAAAATCCTGGGACACACCACCAACCAAAATGACACAAAATGTCATTTGGGAGTTGTAGTTGCTGGGAGTTATAATTCACCCACAATCAAAGAGCAGTCTGAACTCCACTAATGATGGAATGGAATCAAACTTCCCACACAGAACTCCCATAACCAAGAGAAAATACTATAAGAGTTTGGTGGGCATTGAACTTGAGTTTTGGAGTTGTAGTTCACCTATATCTAGAGAGCACTGTGGACTCAAACAATGTTGGATCAGGATCAAACTTGGCATGAATACTTAATATGCCCAAATGTGAACACAGATGCAGTTTGGGGAAAATAGACCTTGACATTTGGGAGTTGTAGTTGCTGGGATTTATAGTTAACACACAATCAAAGAGCATCCTGAACTCTTGCAACAATGGAATTGTACCAAACTTGGCACATTGAACTCTCATTACCAACAGAAAGTACTGAAAGGGTTTGCTTGGGAATTGACCTTGAGTTTGGAAGTTGTAGTTCACCTACTCCCTGAGAGCACTGTGGACTCAAATAATGTTATGTTATGTTGTTGTTTGTTTTCTATCCAGAATTACAATGTTGGAAGGAGGCTCACCTCTTTAAGGTCCCTAAAACAGGCATGGGAAAACTTTGGCCCTCTGGGTGCTTTGGACTTCAACTCCCACCATTCCTAACAGCCTGAGGCCCTTTCCTGCTTAAGTGGCTGAGGGGGGAAAGGAAAAGGGCCTGAGGCTGCTAGGAATGGTGGGGGTTGGAGTCCAAAACACCTGGAAGGTCCAAGTTTGCCCATGCCAGCTTTCGACAGAGACCTCTTCCTCCCCCTTCCCCTTTGCGCCCTTTCTTCCCCCTCCTGCTGAACACTTACTTTTTCTTGCCGCTTCTGCTGCTATTTTGATCCGAGGGGGGCAGCGCGAGCGTTTTCAGGAGGGGGGAGGGGGGAAGATGTGGGGCAAGTTTGCGCAGTAGCGTGAGCAATGCGAGGCAAAGCGAGCAGAGTGAGGCTGGGAAGAAGGGAGCCCGAGTGGAGAAGAAAAAGTGTTCTGCAGAAGGGGGAAGAAAGGGTATTGAAGGTTCCAATTTCCCACGGCACACCTGATGATCGCTCACGGCACACTAGTGTGCCACGGCACACTGGTTGGGAAACACTGATCTAAAGGCTGGAGCTGTCTGATTTTGGCAACCTCCTCGTTTGTCTTCACCTTCCTTTGCCAAACACTAAAATGCTTTTATCTCGGAGATGGCTCCAGGGAATAAGATGCTTATGGGGGAAGGGGTAAAAAGTTTATGCTTGCCAACTCATCTCATGTTTCGAGTCCTTGGAAAAAGTCATGCAATTGAAATATAGAGTAACTGCTCAGTCAATTAAAGCTTTGTGGATAAAACTCTGTGAACAGTTAATACTAAAATAAATCACCATGTTGTTTCTCTGCAGTACCACCAAGCATAGACAACAGTGGAAGATCTGAAGAAATAACTGTTGTCCAAGGAAATCCAGCTTCTTTCGTGTGTTTGGCCGATGGGACACCAGCACCACAGATATCTTGGCTTAAGGATGGCCAGCCTTTAAATCTTGGTTCCCATATGACTTTGGAAAACCAACAAATGGGTCTTCATATAGCAAAGTCAGAGCCTGGTGATACAGGTAGATACACCTGTATAGCATCTAATGAAGCTGGGGAAGACAACAAGCACTTTACTCTTAAAGTATTAGGTAAGGCTTTTTGAAGATCCGTTCAATAATATGAAAATCCTGGCGGCATGGCCAGCTAGCCCTGAAAATAAGGATCTAAATAGGTTGTCATTTGTTTTGTAATCATGGCTTGTGAATATTCTGGCCTAAATAGAAAAAATAGTACCAATGGCCTTTTTATCTGCAGATGACTAGCTTTTGTGTAAGAAGAGGAAGAAGTAACATCACAAGATATCTGGTCATCATTTTCCATAATTGCAATAGTTAGAGTTTAATGACAGAGTTGAATCATACAGCAAAAGTTTTGGTGTAGCTGTTTGTTTGCAATATGCAATGGTAGCAAATATTTAGTATTCAAAAGTGATAATACACATTCATCAACATGAAAATCACAATCTCATAATAACAAATTCACACAATATAACAAGCACGCCCGCAGAGGGCTCCTACCCTATGCTACAATTACTTCAGTCAATGTCCAAGGTAATTCTGGTCCATAGGAAAAATCAAAATACGCCAATGCGTCAAGAGTTCATTGGGTAGAGATAGATATCCTCATAGGTGAAGGGGGGAGCACGAACCAAGGGGTTGTGCCCGAGCCCAGCAGGTAGACTCTCCTTCCAAGGGGAGTCCAAGGTGCGAGAATCGGCAAGCCGTGTCGACAATTTGAAAGGAGTATTGAGCAGGAGAGTTGTTTGCGGCGAAGTCCAGTTGCGGTCTCAATTCATTATCACTGGGCCATACGAGGGCAGTTCAGTAATATTCTTTACTGCAGTGTTTCTCAACCTTCCCAATGCCACGACCCCTTAATACAGTTCCTCATGTTGTGGTGACCCCCAACCATAAAATCATTTCCGTTGCTACTTCATAACTGTAATTTTACTTCTGTTATGAATCATTATGTAAAATATCGGATGTATTTTCATTCACTGGACCACATTTGGCACAAATACCTGATACTCCCAAGTTTAAATACTGGTGGGGTAGTGGGGGGTGATTTTGTCATTTGGAAGGTATAGTTGCTGGGATGTATAGTTCACCTACAGTCAAAGAGCATTCTGAACTCCACCAACAATGGAATTAACCAAACTTGGCACACAGAACTCCCATGAGCAACAGAAAATACTGGTAGGGTTTGGTGGGCATTGACCTTGAGTTTTGGAGTTGTAGTTCACCTACATTTAAGGAGCACTGTGGACTCAAACAATTATAGATCTAGATCAAACTTGGCACAAATACTCAATATGTCCAAATGTGAACACTGGTGGAGTTTGGGGAAAATAGACCTTGATATTTGGCAGTTGTAGTTGCTGGGATTTATCGTTCACCTACAATCAAGGAGCATTCTGTACCCCACCGATTATAGAATTGGGCCAAACTTCCCATAAAGAACCACCATTACCAATAGAAAAAATGTGTTTTCTGATGGCCTTTGGCGACCCCTCTGACACCCCCTCGCGACCCCCAGAGGGGTCCCGACCCCCAGGTTGAGAAACACTGCTTTACTGCGATAATGAATTGAGACCGCAACTGGACTTCGCCGCAAACAACTCTCCTGCTCAATACTCCTTTCAAATTGTCGATACGGCTTGCCGATTCTCGCACCTTTGACTCCCCTTGGAAGGAGAGTCTACCCGCTGGGCTCAGGCACAACCCCTTGGTTCGTGCTCCCCCCTTCACCTATGAGGATATCTATCTCTACCAAATGAACTCTTGACGCATTGGCGTATTTTGATTTTTCCTATGGACCAGAATTACCTTGGACATTGACTGAAGTAATTGTCGCATAGGGTAGGAGCCCTCTGCGGGCGTGCTTGTTATATTGTATGAATTTGTTATTATGAGATTGTGATTTTCATGTTGATGAATGTGTATTATCACTTTTGAATACTAAATATTTGCTACCATTGCATATTGCTTACACTCTCGTGTTGTGTTGCTTAGTAGCAACTCCCCCTCTTTGTTATATAGTAGCTGTTTGTTTACCATGTCTCAGAATATTTAGATACATATTTACTTGATGAATATTTTTGCCATCTTCTTTTTCAGAACCTCCTCGTATTAATGGATCAGGCCATCCTGAAGAAATTTTGATAGTGATTAACAACCCACTAGAGCTCTTTTGTATAACTGATGGTATCCCAGTCCCGCAAATCACATGGCTGAAGGACGGGCGGCCGTTGCTCCAGACAGATTATATTCATATTTTAAGAGGAGGTGAGACTCTTCGGATATCCAGTGCTCAGGTAATTGAAATAAATTTCACAATTAATTCACAACTAAATAAAATCCCATTTTAACCAAATGGGTTCACAACCTTCATCAGTTTTGGTTTAATTTAATTTGGATCAACTTTGTTTATAACTGAAATTATTTACTTGTTTTGCAGGTAGAGGACACTGGAAGATACACATGTTTGGCTTCTAATCCTGCAGGAGATGATGACAAAGAATATTTAGTGAGAGTACATGGTAGGATTCATTTGGGGGGAAAGCAAGAATATATTTCTCAATGTTTCTATAGTATGGTTTCGGTTTTATACAGGCCCAGATTACCCATAAGGCCACACTAGGCCATGGCCTAGAGGCACAGCTGAGGGGGGCGCCAAATCTGGACCTCCCCAAAAATAAAAAAAGTCGATCTTCGGGTGCCTCTGCGCTTGCGCGCAGCGCGGAGCGCCATCCATGCCCGCCCCGCATGCCCCCCCATTTGCTGCACTCCTCCTTGGCTCCTCCCTCCCTCCTCAGGCCACGCTAAGACTCCCAGAGGCCGCAGGGACAGCTGCGCAGCCCCCATCCACACAGCGCTGCGCGCCTTCCTTCCGCTTCCGCTGCCTCTGGGATGAGATGAGTCTCAGCGTGGCTTGAGGAGGGAGGGAGGAGCCGAGGAGGAGTGCAGCAGAAGGGGGGGCGTGGGTTCCTAGGCCGGCCTTCCTTCCTGCCTTCCTTCCTCCCAGGGTTGCTTTCTGCAGAGGCAGCAGCATCATGAGGAGGAAGAGGAAGAGCATCGTGACCAGCATGGGCTGAAGGAAGAGGCCTCCTCCAAGGAAAAGACTCTGAGGAGCCTCCCCGGACTATGCTGGTTGCGATTGGCTCCTGAGGCGGAGGAAAGCCCCGACTCTCTGCAGCCGCTGCCCTCCGTGCACCCGGCGTGAGGCCACAGAACTGCCTTTGAGGCCACAGGGGCTGCTGGGGTGCGGTGGCAGCGCCAGCCTCTCAGCCACGAGGCATGCTGGGACCCGTAGTTCTTTGGGATCGCCGGGCACGCGTTCCCGGCGTGGGGAGGAGCCTCAGCGGTGAGTGGATGGATGTCGGAGGAGAAGAGAAGGAAGGGCTGAGGGGGAGTGGGGGGGGATGGGGATAGGCCTCTAATGCGGCGGCGTGAGATGGGGGTGGGGCGTAATTCCAAACTGTGGCCTAGGGCGCCAAAAGGTGTTGATCCGGGCCTGGTTTTGTAATCCTTTCTTATCTTTTTTTTAGGTTTACTATTGTTAAACAACTCAGCATTGAAGAACTTATAAACTAGTTTTGCTCACTTTGTGAAGTTTCCATCTTCTGTTTCTTTAGAAGAAAGGATAACAATAAAGAAAAACATTGTAAAAGATAGTTGCAAAACTTTCATTTTAAAATTTCAGATATTAATAAGAAAGGTCAGAAAGATTCATAAAAGAAAACAAACCATTTATCTCCGGAGAAAGCATGTAAAATATTGTTGTTTGTCTTGAAGTCATTTCTAACTTATGGCGGTCCTAAAATGACACAAAGTAAACAGAGCAAGGGTTACTTTAAACGCTAAAGTATTACACAAGCAAGGCAATATTCCATATAAAAATATATATATCGCCACAGCTAGCTGTTTAGGCTCCTGTTTATCCCGATTCTGATAAGGACGACGGTATCACCATGGAGGCCTTGATAAAGCTCCGTCCGAGAGCGAAACATTGGATAAGTGGCCCGAACATCTTTGGCATCGCCATCCCGTTGGCCTTGTCCTAATCTTCTCATTTCGGAGTATACACCAGTCTCCTTCTGGTCCTTACCTTTGTCTGGGATTACTTGCCTATCTCACAGACTAGAGACATTATTTTTGGAACTTATTTTGGACGCTTATGCACACTTCATGGAAAAGGATATTTAATCCGAAGTTTCCACTATTGGGACATTGCGCCTTTTGTGTACTACGTCGTGTGCTTTCCTGTATCCAGCAATGGGTATAGTATGTGTTTAATCTCATCTATGATACTCTAGTTCTGTGCAATATATATATTTTTATATGGAATATTGCCTTGCTTGTGTAATACTTTAGGTCCTAAAATGAACCTATCACAGGGCTTTCTTGGCATGATTTTTTCAAATAGGTTTGCACTGTCTTCCTCTATAGTTGGAAAAGTAAAAGTTGCCTATGGTTACTCAGTGGGTTTCCATGAATGATCAGAAATTTGAACCCTGGTCTCCAGAGTCCTAGTCCGATACACAAACACTCCACCATGCTGCTTTTCAATGTACAAATTGGCAATGGGAAAGCACATCAGAAGAAGATGTAACAGTCCAATAAGACAGTCTCACACAGCCATTTTAAAGCCCAGGTCTAATGGGTATGGGGCCTATGCGGAATGACATCCAGGTACTCCCTAGGGTCAACCCCCAATGCCATGTCACTTATTTGGACTTCCAAAAGCCCAGAGAAGTGTGATGGCACCCCCTACCCCCAAAAACCTTAAAATAAAAAAGGACATGGCCACCATTATGTTGCTCTGGCAGGCCTTCTATTGCGCAGAAATAACACACTAGGAGATGGAGGGAACAGGAACTATTTTGCCAGGAGGGCATTTAGACACTCCTCCCTGGGAAAACCTGGATTTTGGAGGGAGGTGCAGGCCCGGATTACCCATAAGGTCAGACTAGGCCATGGCCTCGGGCAGCAGGTTTTGGGGGGCAGCGGATTCGACCCCCCAATACATAATTTTTAAAAATAAAAAACGCCCCCTCGCAGCGCTATCCCCCCGCACTCTCCCGAGAGAGTCATCATACCTCGGGTGAGGGCGGGGGGAGAGCACTGCGAGGGGGCGGGGAGGAGGGAATGGTGCCCTCCCCTCGCCTGGGCCACCCCCTTGCAAAGGAAGGAGGCGGCAAGGAGGAGGAAGGGAAGCTCCGCCCCGCCAGCGGGCATGCATGCATGCGCACGCATGCCCGCCAGCGGCCTTCCCTTCCTCCTCCTCCACCTGGCCACCTCCTTCCTGTGCCAGGGGGCGGCCCAGGTGGCCAGGAGGAGGGCGGGACTTCCCTTCATCCTCCTCGCACTTTCCTTTCGGTCACGGGAGGAGGAGGTGGACGGAAGCCGCGGCACTGCTCGTGGGGCTTCCGTCCGCCCTCCTCCTCCTCCCGCGACCGAAAGGAAGGCGAGGAGGAGGAAGGGAAGGCCTCCTTCTCACGCCCTCCTTTCAGTCACGGGAGGTGGAGGCGGCTGCGGACAGAAGCCCCATGAGTAGTGCCGTTCTCACCTCCTCCTCCTCCTCCCGCGACCGCGGGGCGCGAGGTGGAGGAAGCCGTGGGGCGGGTGCCGCGCGGCTTCCATCCACCTCCTCGGGCCCTCCTTCCGGTCGCGGGAGGAGGAGGCGACGGAAGCCGCACGGCCGGGGCTGCTGCCGCACATGCGCAGCAGCGCCCTGGGGGCGTGGTTTTCCGCGCCCTGGGGGAGGGCGGCGCGGGGCGTCTTGGCCTCGGGCGGCCGAAGAGGCTAATCCGGGCCTGGGGAGGTGTGGGAACAGAAATGCACACCAAAGCAGGTTTTTAAAACCCTCCTTGGCATGTATTTGTGTGAAGTCTGGAAGTGCCCATAGATTTCATTTTGAGAACTGCCACAGCAAAAGCAATTTATTTGAGACGCAGTGTCCTAAGACTATTCAACATTTGCCAACAAAGGTACACATTTATTGACAACATTAATTTGTCAATTTATTTTTCTGACAGCTCCTCCTAATATTGCTGGCTCTAGCAATCCTCAAAATCTCAGTGTGCTGCAGAATAGGCAAATTATACTTGAGTGTAAATCAGACGCGGTGCCTCCTCCTACAATCGCATGGCTGAAAGATGGAGAGATTTTACAGGTAATTTTTCATGCGCCTTTTGTAGGTGCCCAAGCTATGTGTAGGGTGGAAGATGGGGATTGTTCCTGACTCTTACTCCGACATATTTTGAAGAAGGAGTAGGTCTGATTCATCCAGATTGTACACCTCAGTTCTACATGTGCAAACTCCACCGTAAAACCCATGTACATTAGACGATTCATACAGAAGGATATACACAGTTATTAAAGTGAAGACCACAAAGGATGTGGGAATAGGCAAGTCATTTTTATTCTTCCACTAGAATAAACTGGGGAAGATAACCGTGGAAGCCTAAAGGGGCACATTAACCCCCTAGGAGACCTGGAGGCCTGGTTGTGATAAATATGAAATGGTTTGAATGAAATAGAATGAAAGATGTATTGTGGGGTCTATATAGCCTAAGCATACCATCCAAAGAAATGAAGCCTGTATATCTATGAAAAGAAGAATTCATGAATTGTAATTAAAAATTGCTAAACTGCTGACATTGTTGGCCAGAGACAAATGATGAACTCTTGGTGGTAAACAACATGTTTCCACTACCACAGACAATGACTCTTTTAAGTTAAGGAAGCAAACAATGTACATTACTTAAGCTAACATCTCTCCAGGAACCAATGGAGTCATTATATTTTAGCTGGAAAACACCTGTCATTCATTTACAACTTTTTGGAACAACATCAGCAGAAATAAGCTATATAACAGACACTTTACTATTCCAAAATTGTGTCAGACCAGAGGAGTCTGGTCACCCACTATCTTCTCCAAGGGATGGAGGAAGATGGTGTATTTGCAGAATGGCAGATTTGCTGGGAATGCAATCTGGACTACTTTGGGGGTTCTTTTCCAGGATAAGGAAGAAGAGATGGTACAAGGGCCAGAGAAATAGTACAGGTCAATAATTGGCTTAGAAAATGGTGTCAGGAGGAACACTTTGGCTTCCTCGACCATGGCCTGCTTTTCCAGGAGGAGGGCCTACTGGCAAAGAATGGGGTACATCTCACAAAAGTAGGAAAACACCTTTTTGCACACAGACTCGAAAACCTCATTAGGCACACTTTAAACTAGGCCCACTGGGAGATGGGGACAATAGCCTTGCGAACAGTGCTTTAACTACAAATCAGGGAACATCCAGAAGGCTAAATGGAGGGTTACACAAACACAACAAGGACCAAGTACAGTAAGCACAATAATCCCAAATAAACAGCTCAGGAGAAGGTCTCAGGGGCTCACATGTCTTTACACTAATGCACAGTGTATGGCAGTGTTTCTCAACCAGTGTGCCATGGCACACTAGTGTGCCGTGAGCGATCATCAGGTGTGCCGCGAGAAAAGCTCTCTGCCCCCCTTCCTTCCCCCCTCCTCCTGCCGAACTCCTGCTGCTTGGGGGAAGAGGAGGAAGGGCCGAGCGGTGGCAAAGAAAAAGAAGAAGGGGCCGGGGCGCTGCCTCCTTCGGCCGTTTCCCCAGCCAGCCTCCAATTCACCATGACTCCCGCCACGACTCTCACCCCTCACTCGCTGAAGCTACGCGGAGGAGGAGCCCCTCCTACTGAAGCCCATCCACTGCTCATGCTTCTCCTCTGTGGGAGAACTGAAGCCGGGGGAGGGGGCGGGGCATGGCGTGACCTGGTTCCGCCCCCTCCCTGGCTTTAGCGCTCCCACAGCTTCGCCAGCCTTGAGGGGGCAGTGCCAAGCCAGCATTGTGCTGGCTCTGCCACCGCTGGCTTGGCACTGCCCCCTCAAGGCTGGCAAAGCTGTGGAAGAACTGACGCCGCGTGGAGGGGTGGGGCATGGCGTGGCCTGGTTCCTCCCCCCCGGCTTCGGCACTGCCAACAGCTGCTCCCAGCAGGTCACCATCCCCCGCCGTTCTTTACTGTGTTAGAGTGTGATTTTGGTTGGTGGTGTGCCCCCGGATTTTTTTAATGTTAAAAGTGTGCCGCGGCTCAAAAAAGGTTGGGAAACACTGGTGTATGGGATATAAACAAGATGAACTCCACCTTTTAGCACAACACCACAATTATGATGTCATAGGCATCACTGAAACCTGGTGGGATGACTACTGTCACTGGAATGTAGACATCGAGGACTATAACCTCTTTCACAGAAACAAAACAAATGGGAGAGGAGGCGGAGTAGCCATATATGTCAAAAACCATTACGTCGCAGAAGAGATGCAAGACTGCAATCTGGGAAACCAGTTTGAAGGCACCTGGATAAGAATCAAGGGAACCGGGACTCAAAAAGATCTCATTGTGGGCGTCTACTACAGACCTCTGAGCCAGGACAAAAAACTCAATGAAGCTTTCTGTCAACAGTTGACCAAACAGGCACAAAGAAGAGATATCATAGTCATGGGTGATTTCAACTATCCCGATATTTGCTGGAAAACAAGCTCGGCCAAGAGTACAAAGTCCAACAAATTCCTCACTTGCCTTGCAGACAATTTTATGGTCCAGAAGTTAGAAGAGGCAACAAGGGGATTGGCTACTCTCGATCTCATCGACTTCCGGTAGCAGCAACGATGGAGCAGCAGCAGTGTGTGAGTGCTCTCCCAAACATTTTAACTTCCCAAACATTTTAGGCTACCTGGGTTATAACAATTATCAGCTACAGAAGATTCTACAAGGACAGAGGGCTGTAGGAGGTTTTTATCTTGGCAACTTGTTTTATTTAGTTTATAGAACTTGCAAGATAAGACGCCAGAAGCAAGGCCATTCAACGCCATTCAACGCCCACGCTCATTAGGGAGGCCTCAGAGTCTGAAGTAAATATGAGAACAAGGAAAACTCAGTTCATCTCTCCAACAGCAACAAATAGTCGCTGTAAAAGCAAGGCTAGGAGCTCTACTCTGAAGAGGGGCAAAAGTAAGAGGAATAAAGAGAAGACAATACAAAAAAGCCCAAACCCCACGAAGGACCTCACTGGAGTAGAGCTCAGGAGTAACAAAAATAGTCAGCTTAGACTTGACCAGTTTGTGGTCCCAGCAATAGAAGCCAGTCGGGAGGATCAACATGAGCTACTCCCACCTTTACAGGATGGCCCCCTGGCACCACTGATAGAGAGTGTGCCAATGTCAGCAGAGGAAACTCATACAGCTGTTGTCAATTCTACCAATAAGAATGATGATCAAACAACTAAAGCTTTTTTGCAGGTAGTGGGTTTGCTGAGAGACTTGGATGAGAAACTGGAGGATATAAAAGCCAAGATTGAGAAATTAAATCTACCAACGGATCCTCCGGAAGAGACGATTGTGTCAATCAAAGCCCCTCTCCAACAAGACTCCAAAGCCAACAACGCGGGGAAGGCAGACAGAGAATGTCCTGCACAAAATGATACCCTAATCCTGCAAAGGAACAGACTCCTATTGGTTATAGAAGACCTCAGATGTAATGAGGGAAGGTGGCGCAACATGCAAGCAGTCAGAAAATCCCTCTCCTTATTAATGCAACACTACTGCAGTGAAGATGTCCTGATGGAGGCTCATTGGCTCCCTAGTTGCCCCCAGGGGAAAAGAATCGCCCTAACTTTCTCAGTTCGCGATATGAAGGAAGACCAAAACTAAGACAAATCAAACCCGCATTCTGTACTTTAGGAGAGGTTACTTCCAAAAAATGAAAGAAATTATGAGTGGCATTCCATGGACACAGATACTAAAAGACAAGGAGGTTATGGATGGATGGGAGTTTTTCAGGAGTGAAATACTCAAGGTGCAATTGCAAACAGTGCCAACAAAGAGAAAAAATCAGACACATGCAAAGAAGCCAGAATGGATGTCCAAAGAACTTCTAACTGGGCTTAGACTCAAAAGAGACATGCACAGGAAATCACCAAAGACAAATTCAGACAAATACCCAACTCCTGTAGGGAAAATGTCTGCAAGGCTAAAGCACAAAACGAGCTCAGGCTTGCCAGGGACATTAAAAACAAGAAAAAGGACTTCATTTCTTTCGTCAGTAGAAAAAGGAAGAACAAGGAGGTGATAGGGCCTCTTCGAGAAGAAGATGGGGCAATGCTGACAGAGGTTGATAGGGAAAAGGCAGAACTACTTAATGCCTTCTTTGCCTCGGTCTTCTCAAGAAAAGAAAGCCATCCTCAACCTCAGCAAGATGGAGAGGATGAGGGATTGGAGGACATCCAACCCCAAACTGGGAAACAAGTCATCCAGAAATACCTGGCTGCTCTACAGGGGCGGACCGAGCTCTCCCGGGGAGGTACGCAAGGTCATTTTGGCGCCCCTCCCCGCTGGCTCCCGCGCATGCGCAGAGCTTTTCTGCGCGTGCACGGGCCTCTGCGCGTGCGCGCTGGCACCCGAGCGTGTCTCCAGGTGGGGGGGCGCTCAGAAGGCAGTGCGCATGCGTGGAGGTTCACGCGTGCACGGAGGGATCTCCGCGCATGCGTAGAAGCTCCTACAGGCGCCGTAGCGACTGTAGAAACTTCTGCGCACGCGCAAAAAAATCTTCACGCATGTGCAGTGCAGGCGGAGCGCCCTGGTGCCGGAGTCCCGGCCGACACGGCAGCAGAATGGGGCAGCGCAGCGCGGGCGGCGGTGGCGCGGTGGTGCCCCAAAAAAGGTGGCGATGCCCCCCAAGAAGATGTCGTTCTACGCGGCTGCGTTGGCCGCCTTATGGACGCACCGGCCCTGCTGCTCTAAACGAGTTCAAGTCCCCTTTCAGGGCCAGATCAACCACACCCAAGAGTATTGAAGGAACGAGCGGAAGTCATCTCAGAACCATTGGTAATCATCTTTGAGAGTTCTTGCAGAACAGGAGAAGTCCCAGCAGATTGGAGAAGAGCCAATGTGGTCCCAATCTTCAAGAAGGGAAAAAAGGACCCCTGCGGGGGGGTGAGAAGGGTAGAAATGAAATAAATAAATAAATAACTAATTAAATAAAATAAGGACGACCCAAACAATTACCATCCTGTCTGCCTCATGCCAATATCAGGCAAGATTCTGGAAAAGATCTTTAAGAAAGTGGTCTGCAATCACTTAGAAACAAATGCGGTCATTGCTAATAGTCAACACGGATTTATCGAAAACAAGTCACACCAGACTAATCGGATCTCTTTATTTTGATAGAGTTACACGCTGGGTACATGCAGGGAATGCCGTGGATGTAGCGTATCTGGATTTCCCCCATGACCTTCTGGCAAACAAACTAGTCCAATGTGGGCTAGGCAAAACTACGGTTAGGTGGATCTGTAATTGGTTAAGCGAACGAACCCAGAGGGTGCTCACCAATGCTCCCTCTTCATCCTGGAAAGAAGTGACGAGCGGAGTGCCACAAGCAGGGTTCCGTCCTGGGCATCTCAGTCCTGTTCAACATCTTGATTCATGGCTTCAATGAAGGGTCAGAAGGCATGATCATCAAGTTTGCAGATGGCACCAAATTGGGAGGAATAGCCAGTACCCCAGAAGACAGGAGCAGAATTCAAAACGATCTTAACAGATTGGAGAGATGGGCCAAAACTAACAAAGTGAAGTTCAACAGTGACGAATGCAAGATACTCCACTTAGGCAGAAAAAACGAAATGCCAAAATACAGAATGGGGGACGCCTGGCTTAGAGTCCTCATGGACAACAAGTTAAACATGAGCCAACATTGTGGTGTGACGGCAAAAAAAGCCAATGGGATTTTGGCCTGCATCATTAGGAGTATTGTGTTGAGATCCAGGGAAGTCATGCTACCCATGGTCTATTCTGACTTGGTTAGACCACACCTAAAATATTGTGTGCAATTCTGGGCACCACAATTGAAGAGAGATATTGACAAGCTGGAATGTGTTCAGAGGAGGACGACTAAAATGGTCAAGGGTCTGGAGAACAATCCCTATGAGGAGTGGCTTAAAGAGCTGGGCATGTTTAGCCTGAAGAAGAGAAGGCTGAGAGGAGACATGATAGCCATGTATAAATATCTGAGAGGAAGTCATAGAAAGTAGGGAGCAAGTTTTTTTTCCGCTGCCCAGGAGACTAGGACGCAGAACAATGGCTTCAAACTACAAGAAAGGAGATTCCACCTGAACATTAGGAAGAACTTCCTGACTGTGAGAGCTGTTCAGCAGTGGAACTCCCTGCCCCAGTGTGGCGGAGGCTCCTTCTTTAGAGGCTTTTAAACAGAGGCTGGATGGCCATCTGTCAGGGGTGCTTTGAATGCTTTTTTCCTGCTTCTTGGCAAGGGGGTGGACTGGATGGCCCACGAGGTGTCTTCCAACTCAATGATTCTATGTATGCATGATGAGAAGTGAATGTGTATATGTATGTGAATGTTGAGTGAAATGTAAGAAAGATCTGCAGCCAGACTGCTAACGGGAGCTGATTGAAGAGAGCATACTACACCGCTCCTGAGATAGCTGCACTGGCTGCCTATTCGTTTCCAGGCCCAATTTGAGGTGCTAGTTCTTACTTATAAAACCCCTTATGGCTTTGGTCCAGCCTGGGACTCTGTGCCTCCTATACACTCCAAGTCAAGTGATGAGATCTAGCGGAGAGATCCTCATTGCTACTCAAGCCCTTTTCCACATGTGTTTGCTTTGAACCAGAGAAGGCTCCTTCTCAGGAACAACGCCAACACTTTGGAATTCCCTCCCAGAAGAATTAAGCGCTGTCTCATCCAGGGGCGGTCCTACAAGATAGGCCATCTGGGAAGGGGGTGCCATCCTGGCCACATGGGGCGCCATCCTGGCCCTGCCGATGTTCCTCAGACAGTGCTGCAGCTGCCTGCTTTTTGACCCCGGCCTTGTGCGCTCCGACGCCGCTTCTGGGCACGCGCTGAAGTTTTCACACAGGCACAGTTGCTCTGGAGCTGGAGTTGAGCGCAGGAGCAACTGCACGTGCGCGAAAACCTCCGCGCATGCCCAGTAGCTCCCTTGAGCAGAAGCCTGTAAGCAAAGCACTCCCTATCGGGCAGGCAGGGAGTGCTTCCCCTCTCCCTTTGTCTCCGCCGCGCACGCGTTTGCGGGGAAGGAGAAAAGAATCAGTGAAGGAAGTGTAAGTGAAGGAATGAATGAAGGGCTTTCCTCCTCCTCCTCTGTGATCTCTTCTCTCCCTCCTTCCTTTCTTCGGCTCTATTTCTGTCTAGACCTGAGGGGCCTGAGGCTATGAGGAGTTGTGGGAGTTGGAGTCCAAAACACCTAGAGGGAGGGAGGGCGGGCCAAAGTTTGCCCAGGCCGCGCTGCCTGTATTCGACCTCATTTGAACAGTTTGGCTGTTTTTCTATTTACATTTACATTGGGATCCTAATTTTGGACTTATGGGAGACTCCTATGAATTATGAGTTGGGTGATAGGTAATATATTCTGATTTTGATGCATTTACATTGCATTTCTTGTTGATTATTATACAGTTCTGCTTAATATTGTCATACAATATAATACAAATACAATATAACAATAGAATAATGATATATTTTATATTACATGTAATATTACAAACAATATTGCAATATAGTGGTGTTGTACAAAATAGTAATATATAATATTTTATTTTACTTTTGGGTTATTTGAGTTTTATAGGAGTAATGAAAATATTTAGTAGAGGATAATTTTATTTAAATAAATAATTTTATTATTTTATAATAATAATATAGAATGTTACATTATATAATCATGTCAATATATTATAATATAATTATATTGTAATGTAGTATAATATAATTATGATATAATATAGTATGAGTATGGTATAATATATTGTATATACATTGATACAATATAATACTACTAATGGTATTGTGATATTATAATTGTATATTTGTTTTACATGGGGGGCGGCAAAATAATGTTTTTTGGGGGGGGCACCAAAATAATGTTCGCCTATCATTTAAAATTACCTTAGACCGCCCCTGGTCTCATCCCTATTAAGCTTCTGAAAAGACCTTCTTTTGAAGAAGGCTTTTAACTGAATCACTGGACGAGAGGGTGGAGTTTTAAGGTTTGATGTCTATATATGGGGAGGGGGCTTGTTCGAGGGAGGCAGAAATTTATTTTATTGAATATATGCTCTTATCATGTTTTTATCTTTGTACCTATATTGTAATGTTTGGATTGTGTGTTTACATGTTGTAAGCAGGCCCGGATTAACCCCTTTTGGCGCCCTAGGCCACACTATGGAATTACGCCCCCAAGCCAACCTCTACCGCACCCCCCCCCACACACACACACACATTCCTTCTTTACATTGCCCGCGCTTTGCCCCCAAGAAGGAAAAAGGAGCAAGGAGAATCCTGGCCTAATTCCAACCCTGCTTCTCCTTCTTTTTCCCTGCAGGCGCCAAGCCCTTCTTCCTTTCAGCGTGAAGGCTGCTGCGGGGTGGCAACTGCACCGGGATTCAAGCCGCCTCTGCCTCCTCTGCCATGTTCCTGGGTGCCCCACATGCCCGGCAGCGGCCCTGGGGCGGGGCTTCCCTCCGCCTCCTCCTCCTCGCGCCCTCCTTCCTTGAGTCAAGGAAGGAGGGGCGTGAAGAGGAGGTGGAGGGAAGCCCCACCCCGGGGGCGACTGCCGGGCCTGTGGCGCACCCCTTGTCAAGGAAGGAGCGCCTCTGCCTCCTCCACCATGTTCCTGGATGCCGCGCAAGCCCGGCAGCGGTCCCGGGGGCTTCCCTTCCTTCCTCCTCCTCCTTGCGCCCTCCTTCCTTGACTCAAGGAAGGAGGGTGGCGCAAGGAGGAGGAGGAGGGAAGCCCCACCCCTGGGGCCGCTGCTGGGCATGTGCAGCACCCCTTGTCAAGGAAGGAGGATGCAAGTGCCTCTGCCTCCTCTGCCATGTTCCTGGGTGCCACGCATGCCTGGCAGCAGCCCCAGGGACAGGGCTTCCCTCCGCCTCCTCATCGCGGCGTGCCCTCTTTTCTTGAGTCGAGGAAGGAGGGCGCGAGGAGGAGGAGGAAGGAAAGGAAGCCCCCGGGACCACTGAAGGGCATGCGCGGCACCCAGGAACATGGCAGAGGAGGCAGAAGCGCTCCTTCCTTGACAAGGGGTGCTGAGCATGCCCAGCAGAGGAGGGAAGCCCCCGGGACCGCTGCCACGCATGCCAGGCAGTGGCCCCGGGGGCGGGGCTTCCCTCCGCCTCCTCTTCGCGCTCTTCTTCCTTGAGTCAAGGAAGGAGGGCGCGAGGAGGAGGAGGAAGGAAAGGAAGCCCCCGGGACCACTGTTGGGCATGTGCGGCACCCAGGAACATGGCAGAGGAGGCAGAAGCGCTCCTTCCTTGACAAGGGGTGCTGTGCATGCCCAGCAGAGGAGGGAAGCCCCCGGGACCGCTGCCACGCATGCCCGGCAGTGGCCCCGGGGGCGGGGCTTCCCTCTGCCTCCTCTTCGCGCTCTTCTTCCTTGACTCAAGGAAGGAGGGCGCGAGGAGGAGGAGGAAGGAAAGGAAGCCCCCGGGACCACTGCCGGGCATGCGCGGCACCCAGGAACATGGCAGAGGAGGCAGAAGCGCTCCTTCCTTGACAATGGGTGCTGCGCATGCCCAGCAAAGGAGGGAAGCCTCCTCCGCCATGTTCCTGGGTGCCGTGCATGCCCGGCAGCGGCCCCAGGGGCTTCCCTCCGCCTCCTCGTGCCCGCTCTTCCCCCGCCCTCCCCCAAGAGAGAGAGAGAGAGTCATCTCCATGCCGCGCGTTGCGGTTTTGTTTCAACATTTTTTTTGGTCTGTGAACTTCGCCCCCTCGGCTTGCGCCCCTAGGCCATGGCCTAGGGTAGCCTTATGGGTAATTCGGGCCTGGTTGTAAGCCGCCTTGGGTCCACTTGCTGAGAAAGGCGGGATACAAGTATCTTAAATACATGAGTAAATAAATAAATAATCCCCTTCGTTTGTGTTCCCAATGTAGCTATACTCTGTCACTATAAAGCGCCTAATACTATGCCTCAATGTGAACAAAATAAAATAACATTTTCATGCTTTTTAAAGTTTAAAAAGTATTATGACATGGTTTTCAAACTTTTTTTTGCACCCAAGGTGATGTGGTAGCATTTTCACCATGTTTTGGGTTTCAAAAAAGGCCTCTTCTGTACTTAAATTGGCTCAAGGTGGGAATGCACCTCATCATCCCAGCAGACATTTCGGAGCATTTCAAAACATTGAAAACATTGGTAAAAATTGTTTTTTATGCCTTGCAGGGCTCAAGGGCACCTCCAAATGCTGCACATTTCTGTTCTACACTGTGCTATAAGCCAGCCCTTTGACTCTATTTAAAATTAAATAATTTATCTCAGGTTGAGCATAGTTTGAGGGCACATATTGATAAAGCCACATAATAAAGACAGGCAGATCTTACGCTAGTTAGTATCTAGATAAGAAACTATCTGAGAAGCCCATGCCAGTCAGCTTGAGTTCCATGATATAAGAAGATTTTAATATCAGTGTATTTTACATGTTCCGCTTTGCCTTTATTAGAAAACCTTAGCTATATTATTCCCAATTCTTAGCTATATTATTCCCATTCACTGTTTGTCGATTTTATGTTTTACTAGCTTGGGGACCCGGCGGTGCCCGGGTTATTTGAGGAAGGCATTGTGTGCCAAGGTTGGTTCCTATTAGATGTTTATGTGGCTTGCAGTGGTCTCAGGAACTTAGTGAAGGTACTGCAAGTCCCATTGGCCATGGTCCATCCCCCTCCAAACAGCACCAGGATGTAGAGTGGGTCATGGGGGCTGTGTGTGTCACATTTGGTCTTGATCATTCTCTGGATGAGGGTTGCACCGGTCTCGGAAGGTGAGTGAAGGTACTTCAAGTCCCATCATCTGTGGTCCATTCTCCTTGAAACAGCACCAGTGTGTTGAGTGGGTCAAGGGGGCTCTGTGTGCTAATTTTGGTCTGTATTGGTCAATGGGTGAGGGTCGCGTTGTGAAGTGGGCCATTGGGCCCCTGTGTGGCAAGTTTGGTCCTGATCCGTCACTGCTGTGGGCCGCAGTGTCTGACTGCCTAAGGCCTTTCCTTTTCCCTCTGAGTCACCTTAGAATGTTGGAATGTGGATGGCCAATCGGAGTCCTTTATGAAAATACCATTTCAGTGGCAACCAATCCCCTCTGGGGCCATAGAATGTTGGAGTTCTGAGGTTGGCCAATCAGTCCTTTATGCAAATAATGCCACAGTGGCAACCAATCGAAATGCTAGCACATATTCCCCCGCACCTCCCGTCCTCCGCACCGCTGCAAACACTGACTTTTATTATATACATAGATAGATAGATAGATAGATAGATAGATAGATAGATAGATAGATAGATGATAGATAGATGTTTGGAAGCTGTTCTGAGTCCCTTCAGGGAAAGGGCTGGTTAAAAATAAACTATTATTATGTTGTGGATACTGTACCTTGTTGAAAATATTATCAGCTTTTATATTTTTTCCTGCCAGACAACACCTCGAGTTCGCATCTTATCTAGTGGAAGATATCTGCAAATAAATAATGCTGACCTCAGTGATAAGGCAAACTACACTTGCGTTGCCAGTAATATTGTTGGCCAAATGAAAAGAGAGTTTGTATTGGCAGTACATGGTAAGAAAAGAATACATTTGTTATACGGTATTTCTTTGGGAATACAAACCATATATATATATATATATATATATAAAATATATATATATTATTTCAGAAAATAGCTTGTTCTCAAAGGCTCTACCTTCTGTCTGCCTAAACCTCCATTAAACTCTTTGTGACTGACCCCATATCTCAAACTATATAATAAACAGAATAAAATATAATATATTATTTCAGAAAATAAGTGGCAGATATTAGGTCTGATAATCCTCCATTAAAATGACATCTCCCACATAGTACAATACAATTCTTATTTTCCTGGTTCTTCTTTCAGGAAATGTGCTCTTTTCTTGATAGCTTTCAGAATAAAAAGGCTTACTCTGATTATGGTGGATCATATGAGGAACCATCTGATACATTACCTGCAGTTAAATGCACCACATAAGCAGGAGCTGTATACTTACCATGCGGCCATATGTTGTGTGACAATATCTGTGGTTTAAAGCCATTGTTTAAACCACAGGTGGTTAAAATCTCAGTGTGAAAGGTGCACTCCCCCCTCTCATTGTGAGGCAAAAAATACAGTAAGATGTAAGAAGTTCCATTGAAAAGCAATGTGCATAGGGAGCACTGGGGATGTAAATGTTTGAACATGAATGTGCTCAAGCAGCATTAAACTATTGTCTATTTTGTTCTTTAACAAATATTGGTGAAGTCCAATTTTCCCTCCTGCTGGTTGAAATTGCAATGTTTTGTCCACTTTTCCATTTGCAGTTGAGGATGCAAATTATAGGTGTTTTGGGCATTGTATTTCTGCAGAAGATAGTATTCCTTCTGCAAACAGGTATTTCATACCAAAAAATAGGGGTGGGAACATTGTAATCTCACACATGCATGAGTTTCCCCATGGAAGTGTTTGCAATTTTCTTTGATGCAGAACATCTACATTCAATTCAAGACTGTACATGCAGAGCATGATATGTCCATTGCAACTAAATGCATGTAAGCATTTTTATATATGTGCATAGTTAAATATATGCATCATGCACACATGGGTGTTGCACATGCAGATGGGAGTTGTGCAATAAAAACAATGTGTATGCCAAGATCAAGAAGAGACAGCAATTTTATGGTGACAAAGTCACATGGCACTTGTGCAACATGACCTCATTAGTGTCTTGTCACAATTCACTAATGAGGTCATGTTGCACAAGTGCCATGTGACTTTGTCACCATAAAATTGCTGTCTCTTCTTGATTTTGGCATACACATCGTTTTTATTGCACAATGATGAAAACATAAAGAACTGGTCATTTTGCTCTTATACAGAAACAAAAATAATCTTATAATGGTTGACAAAATATTTCAACAAGATGTCCCAACATGCCAAGAGGACATTGTGAAGGATGAATAAAATTTTTAATATTCCTTGTACCAGGAGGGGGTGAGCACTTTGTTCTAGAACAGGGCAGTCCAACTGGCGGCCCGTGGGCCGTATACGGCCCCCAGCTCCTTCCCTACGGCCCCCTACCCTCCTGCAAGATATCTACTTTTTAAGATTAAAATGTTATTATTATTATTTGAATATTTTTATTATTATTATTATTATTTATTTTTGCGGCGGGGGTGAGGGGCGGGGCAGGGCAGGGAGGAGGAGCAGGCTCCCTTCCTCCTCCTTTTACTTCCCTCCCTCCACTCCTCCGCCGCTGCCTCCCGCGCAGGCCCAGCCGCAGCCGGCCAACCCCAGCTGCTGCAGCCTTACCTTTCGCGGCGCTCGAGCCGCTCAGCAAGGCCAGGCGTGGTGGCGGCGGAGGAAGTTGGTCCCGCTGCGCCTCCCAGAAGAGTAAAAAGTGGCGGGGATGAAGCCTGGAATATAATGTAAACACTGGGATTTAAAGGGGAAGTAGTAAGGGTGTAATCCAAGGGGAAAGGATTACCCCCTCCCTTGCTACTTCCCCTTTAAATCCCAGTGTTTACATTATTCCCGGTTTCAGGTCATCCCCGCCGCTTTTTTACTCTTCCGGGAGGTGCAGCGGGATCTATCTGCATTTGCCATCCGCTTGGGAGAACCAGCAACCCGGGCTTCTCTCCAGCTTCCTCCAGCTCCAGCTTCCTCCCACCCATCCACCCATCCACCCTTTCATCCTCCCTCCCTCCCTTTATGTTATTATTATATTTAATTGTTTAATTATCCCTCCCCCTTCTTATCTTAATATTAAATATATTTAATTGTTTAATTATGCCCCCCATGTGTGGCATTCCCTCCCTCCCCCCTTATCTTAATATTAAATGTATGGAATTGTTTAATTATGCCCCCCATGTGTTGCATTCCCTCCCTCCCCTCTTATCTTAATATTAAATATATTTAATTGTTTCATTATGCCCCCCATGTGTGGCATTCCCTCCCTCCCCCCTATCTTAATATTAAATATATGGAATTGTTTCATTATGCCCCCCATGTGTTGCATTCCCTCCCTCCCCCCTTATCTTAATATTAAATCACTGATCACTCAGGCCCCCGGTCCGGTAGAAGTTGGACAGCCCTGTTCTAGAAGAAGATCTCCTTCTAAGCAGCTTGCGAGAGAGCATTCTTTCAAAGCTGTACATTGGTTTTCAAAGGAAGATGGAGCAGAGAGAGTGCAATCCAGTGAAAATTGTCCCATGAAAAGATTGTAAGTGGAGCAAATATTAGATGAGTCCTAGTACAAAGGCTAGCAAAATGGTAAGAGTGAAGAGTGAAGGAAGCGAGCCAGGAAGACAGAGTTCCATCATGTCTCCTGGGTCATCAGTTGGAAGCCCCTCCCCCAGCAACAATTTGTTGTTGTTGTTTATTTGTTCAGTTGCTTCCCACTCTTCGTGACCTCATGGACCAGCCCACACCAGAGCTCCCTGTTGGCTGTGGACACCCCCAGTTCCTTCAGAGTCAAGCTAGTAACTTCAAGGATACCCTCCATCCATCTAGCCGTTGGTCTTCCCCTCTTCATTTTTCCTTCCATTTTCCCCAGCATCATTGTCTTCTCCGAGCTATCCTGCCTTCTCATGATGTGGCCAAAGTACTTCATCTTGGCCTCTACTATCCTTCCCTCCAGTGAGCAGTCGGGCTTTATTTCCTGGAGTATGGACTGGTTGGATCTTCTTGCAGTCCAAGGCACTCTCAGAATTTTCCTCCAGCAAAACTACATATCTTCCTTTTCTCAGCCTTCCTTATGATCCAGCTCTCGCATCCATAGGTTACTACAAGGAATACCATTGCTTTAACTCTGCGTATCTTTGTTAGTAGTGTGATGTCACTGGCAATATAATACTAATATTGTGCTGTGCTAATATTATAATATATTGTATACACATATACTATTGATAATAATATTATAATGTAATACAATATAATGCTAATAATAATGCAATATAATAATTAGATATTTTATATTACATGTAATATTATTAATAATATTACAGTATAGTGGTATAGTATAATATAGTAATAATAATTATTATTCAACATCTATATGCGCCCGCTGACCCAGTTGGTTCGTGATTTTGGTCTGGAGTGTTATCAGTATGCTGACGACACCCAGCTGGTGCTGAGAATGGACGGCAGGCCGGATACCGTACCCGATTGTTTCCATCAATGCCTTGAAGCTGTGACTGGATGGCTGCATTCCAGCTGGCTGAAGGTGAATCCATCGAAGACGGAGATCCTGTGGTTCGGTCGCCCTGGTATGGGTGAGTGCCAGTTGCCTACCCTGGATGGCGAGCAACTAAGCCCATCACCCTTGGTAAAAAGTCTGGGGGTCCAGTTGGACCCACTGCTGTCCATGGAGACCCAGGTCTCCACGGTTAGCAGAATAGCATTTTTCCATCTGCAACAGGCTAGGTGACTGGCTCCTTACCTATCCAGGGAGGACCTGGCCACGGTAATCTAGGCGACGGTCATCTCGAGGCTAGACTACTGTAACACCCTCTACATTGGCCTTCCCTTGTTGACAATCCGGAAACTCAAGCTGGTGCAAAATGCTGCTGCTCGATTACTGGTGGGAGCACCAGTAAGAGAGCATATCACTCCCATCTTGCAGCAATTGCACTGGCTACCAGTCGAGTACTGGATTGTTTTCAAGGTGCTGGTTCTGACCTTTAAGGCCTTGCATGGTCTAGGGCCAGTGTACCTGAGGGACCGCCTCACCCCGTACGTTCCCCCGAGATCACTTCGCTCAGAAGAACAAAACCTCCTGACAGTTCCGTCAGTCCGCTCCTGTCATCTCTCGGTGACAAGACAACGAGCCTTCTCCACAGTGGCCCCGGCACTATGGAATACATTGCCAGACAATGTTCGTGCCATCACGGAGATAGTTCCTTTCCGGAGAGCATATAAAACAACGCTGTTTAAACTTGCCTTCAATTAAGTCCTCCGGACTCCATGATCATGTCCTTATTTGACTAAATGTTTTAATTGCATTTTATGTATTTGCTTTTTATGTATTTCTCTGTATATTGTGTGCTTTTATGTGTATTTTAACTTGTTGTGTAAACCGCCCCGAGCCTGCAGGGAGGAGCGGTATACAAGATTGAATAAATAAATAAATATGTTAATAATATAATATATTGTATGTACATATAGCTTGTAGGCTGCTCTGAGTCCCTTTAGGGGTGAGAAGGGCGGCATATAAATGTTGTAAATAAATAATATGTCCAGTCACTGCAGTCGAATTCCCACAAATTATGTAGTAAGCTTCACTGAAATCAATAGGACTTACTTCAGAGCAGACTTTCTCATTGTATTGTAACTGAGTTATATATCTGAAAAATAAAATGCAATAAAACTTGACATACTTTCTCCTTTTAAACAATATGCAAACACATAAATATATTAGATGTTTTTAGACAGTGTGGTTTTGGCAGTGTATTCTGTAGTCATAATACCACGTTCTGTGGCCTAAAGGAGTTCATATATGTTTGCTTGAATATTGTAAAATGGCAGAAAGATCCCTTATCTAACAGGAGACAAGAACTCACATTTCTTCGCTGCTTTTGGGGATTCTTCCTTTATATAGTTGTTCCTACAATCAAAGATGGCACTGAGACTGTGGTTGTGAATATTGATAAGTCTGCTGTTTTGGAGTGTGTAGTGGAAGGGACGCCAACCCCAAAAATTTCATGGAGAAAAGACGGAGTCCTTCTTGCTGGAAATAATACCAGGTAACAATTAGTTGCCAGTCAGGAAAAAGGCATTCTATGGTATCAACTCTAGTTTCTATTTACAGCGTTGGAGTTAAAACACAACTCTTGGGAAAACTTACATAATGAAACAATATTTGGGGAACTAGATTGTTGGCACATAAGATTTGATATAGATATTAGAAGGACAACAATGATTTATGACACTGAGGGAATCAAATACAATTCATTGCTAGGCATGGGAAAATATTTGATTTCTTTTATCAAAAAAAATATCTGAAAGCTTTTTCTGAGTGTTGAAGTATTCTGTCCAGAATAATCTTGGAATGGCAATATATTTTACAAAATGGAACTTGTGTTATGATTTTGTGCTGAACACAGCATTTTTTTCTGGGCAAAAATTTAATTTTTTTCCCCATAGAAATATTTTTTCTGTGCAAAAAATTGTCTTTTGCTGATTTTATTTTCAAATGTGTAGCCATCTTTTTAAGAAAGTATTTGAAAAGTGCTCATTTTTTGAAAATGATTTTCTGTGCAAAATTAGAGCATATTTAATGTGTGCATCAATTCAATGTTTTCAAAGTTGAGGTGCTCGGGTGAGGAGACACTTCAAAAATAGCCATGTTCAGCCATGTATGACCCACTGGCTTTCCATCCCTGTTCCAGCCTTTAAGAAGCCAAGATATGAATGAAACATAACAGTTAGTATTCAGGATAATCACTTTCTGGTAAATGAGCCTGCCACTGCCATTTAATATATTTAGCCAATGAGAGAAACCACAGCTATGTTTTAAATCCTCTATATCTTTTTTTTATTTAGATATTCAGTGTTGAACAATGGATCCCTTTATATAGATTCAGCACATTTGACGGACACTGGCCATTATCTTTGTATGGCAAGCAATGTTGCTGGCACTGAGCGCAAGCAAATTGATTTCCATGTCCATGGTAGGTACATATTGCTTCACATAAAAACACTTCCTTGATTGGTAGGGTTGCCATTTTTTGATATAAGAAATAAGGGACATTTATGGGATTTTTCACAAAAATAAGGGACACTTCATTAAACTCAAACATTAGGTAGAAATGGTTTAATAACAGAATAAGATAATGATTGAAACTCACAAAACAAACTGACTTACACCCTCTTAACAGTACTTGGTATGTTTCTGCATGCTTTGTCATGCAGAAAAAACATTATTAGAACTACCTAATTTTCTCCATCTGTATTTAGTGCTTGACTTTGCTGACTTTAAAAGTGCACTGTCTAAACATTAAAATAAAATAAATTTTATAAGACAGTACATCTTCGTGATTATTATGTCAATAGTTAATGGTATAGTATAGTATGGGATACACAGCATTGTATAGTATTGGGATGCACAGCTAGACCTATTTTAAGAGTAACTCTCAAGCAAGCAGAAACTATCTTTATCCAACATGATCCAACATTCCCCTTGGGTAACGGTTAATAAGTCTACTGTACTTTGAAAAGGTCCTGTATCGCCTCTTCCTTCCAACGGGGACGCAGGCTGCCCTGCGAGTGGGAATCCCCGGGCAGGCATTGCCGTGGAAACCACAGAGCGCACCTTCCTCTGGTCAACCCCGCCCAGTCCTGTCCTGCTAGTCAAAAATAAGGGACAGGGCCTGAAAAAAGGGACACAAATTTTAGGGCCAAAATAAGGGACGTCCCTTAGAATAAGGGACATATGGGAACCCTATTGATTGGATCAATCAATCTAATGTGGTCTTCTTTTTCTGTTATCTTCCACTTATGGAGCATTAGCATCTTTTCTTACGAGTAATATCTCCTTATGGTATTTCCATGTAGGATAGCCTCATTTTAGGATCTTGTAAGAGCTCAGTCATTTCTTTGTTTTTTGATGAGACCATGGTATCTGCTGAACTCTCCTCCAGGACCACATTGCAAATAAGTTAATTATTTTCCTGGCAGCTCTCTTCAATGCCCAGAGTTTAATGCCATACATTGTTTCTAACATTTAGTAGCAAAAAGCATGGGTTATATGGCAACACCATAGCTTGCACATTTGGGATGCTGCTATAGAGCTATAGTAAAAAGAATATGTTCCCTAATACTTTGGCTTTAAACCAGTTGCTGGTTGAGTAGACCAGCAACTCAAGTTTAATGTATATGTTGATTTACCATTCAATATATGGTGTTTCTATAGAGCAGTGTTTCTCAACCAGTGTGCCATGGCACACTAGTGTGCCGTGAGCGATCATCAGGTGTGCCGCGAGAAAAGCTCTCTGCCCCCCTTCCTTCCCCCCTCCTCCTGCTGAACTCCTGCTGCTTGGGGGCGCTGCCTCCTTCGGCCGTTTCCCCAGCCAGCCTCAAATTCGCCATGACTCCTGCCACGACTCTCACCCCTCACTCGCTGAAGCCGCGTGGAGGAGGAGCCCCTCCTACTGAAGCCCATCCACTGCTCATGCTTCTCCTCTGTGGGAGAACTGAAGCCGAGGGAGGGGGCGGGGCATGGAGTGACCTGGTTCCGCCCCCTCCCTGGCTTTAGCGCTCCCACAGCTTCACCAGCCTTGAGGGCAGTGCCAAGCTAGCATTGTGCTGGCTCTGCCACCGCTGGCTTGGCACTGCCCCCTCAAGGCTGGCAAAGCTGTGGAAGAACTGAAGCCGCGTGGAGGGGGCGGGGCATGGCGTGGCCTGGTTCCTCCCCCTCCCCCGGCTTCGGCACTGCCAACAGCTGCTCCCAGCAGGTCACCATCCCCCAGCCGTTCTTTACTGTGTTAGAGTGTCATTTTGGTTGGTGGTGTGCCCCCGGATTTTTTTAATGTTAAAAGTGTGCCGCGGCTCAAAAAAGGTTGGGAAACACTGCTATAGAGTAACAACTGGATTTGGCTTTTGGAGGAGGGAGCAAGATTGTTTTCGGCTCCCCTGGAGACTAGGATGCAATGGAGCAATGGCGTCAAACTACAAGAAAGGAATTCCATCTGAACATTAGGAAGAACTTTCCTGACTGTGAGAGCCATTCAGCAGTGGAACTCTCTGCCCCGGAGTGTGGTGGAGGCTCCTTCTTGGGAAGCTTTTAAACAGAGGCTGGATGGCCATCTGTCAGGGGCGCTTTGAATGCAATTGTCCTGCTTTTTGGCAGAATGGGGGTTGGACTGGGTGGCCCATGAGGTCTCTTCCAACTCAATGATTCTATGATTTCCAAGTGTTCTAATCATTTGACTTGTTGAGATAGCTGGCCTTCAAGGGTGTGTGTGTGTATTAAATTCCAATATTGTTTTCCCTGTTTATATTTCAAAATTCAAATGTATCATGAATAATTTTTTGCTTGGTAAACATTGTTGTTACATATTTTATGTATTTTTTAAATTTAGTTCCTCCATCAGTTGCTCCTGGGCCTGTCAACATGACAGTCACTGCGAATGTTCAGACTACTCTGCCATGTGAAACAACAGGAATCCCTAAACCCACAATCACCTGGAAGAAAAACGGGCATCACCTTAATGTGGATCAGAATTCATTCAGGTGAAATATGGTATTTTTACTTATTTGTTAGTTTTTTCAGAACTATAAGGCCTGTAATTTGACAGTGGAAACTTAGTTTATTCATTCATTTTATTTAGAAATTGATTAGTTGTATCTCAGTCAATGCAAGGGATATATCTGTTCGATGGTGGTCCAAAAGAGTATGTCTATGAATCCCTTATCTAGGTACATGAAGAGGTGGGGGAGCTTCTTTTTTGGTAATATTAACAAAAACTGTTTTAAAAAGTATTATTTTATTCATTTATTTACCACATTTAAACCCCGCCCTTCTCACCCCTTAGGGACTCAGGATGGCTCACATATATAAGCAGCGATTCAATGCCACATAAACATACATCAAGTAAAATAAAACAATAATTAAAAACATTTTTTAAGCAATCGCATCATAGTCCGAGATGTTTTGGTATGAAAAAGATGTCTGCAGCAGCAATTCCTCATCCAATCCAGAAATAATTTAATGTATCGGCTGATGTTGAAATAATTCAGTACACTATTTTGGCCTAATCCAGAATTGGGAGAAGAGTTAATATTCATCCCAGAGTCACTATTACACTAAGCAAAAGTGTAATTGTTGTCCACTACATCACGCATTACTTGCTGATGGCAAGCATACCAGTTCAGACAGCTATGATGATCAGCCACTGGGAAACGGGAAAGGTCTGCCCAACAACAGGCTATCTCTACTGGAGGCACAACCCCCTCCCCAAATGAGCGGCGGAGACCCTCCCTGGGGAAATCCCAGCAGTTTACCAGAATTTATCAGATGTTTTTGGGAAAACAGAATCGAACTACCTCCTTCCACATAGGAAAACTGATTGTGCCATTCCCATAGACTCTAATGCAAAGTTACCATCCCCTAAGATGTCCGCAATGTCAGAAAAGGAGAAAGGGGCACTGTGAGAGTTCATAGGCAAAAATCTGCATGTGGGTTTATTGAGCCTGCAGACTAACCCATGGCTGTGCCAGTGGTCTTTCAGCTGAGTTTCAGTAAGGGGCCCAATATAAAATGACTCTCAAATGAATTCCATTTTAGGGGGAAAAAGTGGGAATCAAATCACACAAACAAAGCATTATTTATATTGTACCAGCTGTACCAGCTGGACCCGGCATGCGTTGCTGTGCCCTATTTAGGAGATGCGAGAAAGTCTGAGTATGTAAGGGTTGGAATTGATGTTAGTTATGGTCTTGGTGGGGTCATGGCTGTGTCATTGTGGGTTGTTCTGGTGGGTGGGATGTTGAAGTCCTGTGGAGTTGTCGATGTGTGGTGATGAAGGAAGGAATGGCATACAAATGGGTTGAGCAGTAAACGTAAGGTTGTGTTATGTGCGTATTGTGTTGTGTGTAGGTATTACTTTTTTGATGAGTTAGTGGGTGTGTGGTGGCATTGTGGGTGGTAGTATGTTGTGGAATGCTTGTGTGGGTGGGGTGTTTTGGGTGTTTGTGTGTGTTTGTAGAGTATCAGTGCAGTGTTGTGTTGTGTTGTGGTTGGAGTATAGGTGGAGTTGGTTTTTGTTTGTAGTGGTGGTGGTAGGTGTTGTGTGTGCAGGGTCCCGTAAGGTTGGGGGGATGGGTTGTGATAGGAAGTTGTGTTGTGTTGTGTGGGTAGGAATTGCTGGAGTATTGTGCCTGGGACGTGTGTGTATTTGGAGGTGTGTGTGGTGGTGAGTAGTGAGTGCAGTCCTGGGTTTTGTGTTGGGGAAGTTGTCAGGTATTTGTGGGGTGTATTTTGTGTGTGTTGTGGTGACATAGTTGTCTCAGTCTGGCTTTGTGCTGGTTGTGATGTGGAGGGAGTGTTGCTTTTGCCAGTGGTGTTTGTTGCAAATTTTGGTTGGGGTGGGTTTTTGTGTTGCATTATTGCATGTTTGTGTTATTCCGGCGGTATGTGTTTGTCAGTGGTGCCTGTGTCCCTGGTGCCCTATTTGTGTTAGTGTTATGTCCTCCTGTGTTAGTTGGTTGTACTGTGTAGGTTTCTGTTTAGCAGTGGTATGTATGCATTGTGTGTGTTGTGTGTCTGTTGTGTTGTGGGTCTGTAGAGGTAGGCATCGTGAGTTGTGTGGCTGTCATGTGTGGTATTTTGTGCTGGCTGTGTGGTATTTTGTGCTGGCTTGGTCTTTTGGATTGTGTTTCTCGAGTGTGGGAACCTGCTCCCTCCTAGAGCTTGGCCTTGACAGTTTAACCCACAAACACCAACTGACTAAACTCAAATCACTCAGCATTTTATCCTAGCCTTGGCTGGCTCTGCCCACCGTTACTATGGGAACTCAACCTCCCTGCATTTTGTGTGGGCCGATGTTGGTCAATGGGATTTGCTGGCGGCCGCAGAGGATGCTGGGAAATGTAGTTTTTTATTGTTGTTTTGGGGGCCTTCTAGGTTTTTTGGGGGGGGGGAGTTTCTTTGCTAAAAACCTTCCTTGCCTGAGGCCTATTTTCGTTGGCAAGTTTGGTGTCTCTGCCTTGGAAGGTTTCCCTGCCTCTGGCAGTCGTTCGATGACGGGTCTTCCTTTATATATATAGATTCCTTATGGCAACAACTTCACTAACAAAAGCATCTTTCCACAGGCATTTGTCTTCAGGATCTCTCATAATGATTTCTCCAACAGTAGATGATGCTGGATTCTATGAGTGCACAGTATCCAATGAGGCAGGCGAGGATCAAAGAGCAATTGCCCTCACTGTGCAAGGTATAAGGCACAAAAAGTTTTAATCACTGTTACTTAGAATGTACATTTATTTGATTTTAGAAGATACAGGAGCTAAGGCGCTGCTAAGAAGTTGCTTTTAAACTTTCGGCCTTTCTGTTCTCTTAGCTGTAATTGATAAAACAATTAACCAAGCAAATACTTTTATGATGTTGTTGTTGATGATAACAATGATGATAGTTGTTTATTACCCATCTCTCTTCATGGTTTGATCCAGGATACAAAATGCAATATGAACGAATGAATTTATTTATTAGCCATAGGCCATGACATAAAATATACAACTTCCAAAAGTACAACAAGCACTTTCCAATATAAACATTAAAACATGTTCCATATACTGGCTTTTAAAAAATACATTGACATGACAACAATTACAATGCCTGATTCGCCTCATCCCAATATATCTCCATTTCCTTTTTTCGCTTCTGCAGTGGAGTTTACTATTTTGGCTCGGATTTTGTGAGCTGCAACTTCAAATGTGGCAACCTTTAATGTAATCTTTTTGGAATAATCTGCTAACAAGTCACAGACAACTGCTGACTGTTGCCATGCTTACCTTTCTTCCAAAAGTGTTCCCAGGAGATTGTTTCAAGGGTCATTATACAATGGGCAATGTAACAGATAGTGTGTTAAATCCTCTCTTTCCCCAGACCCACAGATACAAAGACGTTGGGTGTGAGGGATCCCTCTATATCAGGGGTGCCCAGAATGGTGATCGTGATCACCAGGGTGATCTTCGGGCCTCATCCTGGTGATCTTCAGGCCCCTGACCAGGTTTTTTGCTGTTGGTCCTCTTCACGCGCCCCTGCACGCTGCAAAGAAGTCCTCCGTCGTTGCTCCTCCCCGCTCCCTGCTCGCGCGCCGCCTCCAAAAGCTCCAGAGTCCAAGAGGCAGAATGGGCCCCCTCTTTTGGATTCCTCCTCCTCCCTCCGTCCTTCTCCAGCCACTCAGAATCATAGGAGACGAAAGGGGGCGGGCCTGGAAAGTGTGAGCACCCCTGCTCTGTATCTTTCCTCTAACCAGCCTGATGGCATTGTTTGAAAGTGCAGGGCTCTAAATGCTTTTCTAAGGGCTACAGATGTTAAATCTTGAAGATATTGTTGACAATATTGGTCACTCTTTAGTAGAGGATACCAAGTGGAGAAACCCTGCTGTTTACTAGTCTGCAAGTTTTCAATTACATCCACCTCAAAGATTTTGTCACTAATCGCCCTCTTGTTCAGCAAAATGCAATATGTTGCCCTCCCTATTTGTTGAACTACCATTCCCATCATCCTTCACAATTGAAAGTTGATGAGAACAACATCTGGAGAAACGTAAGTTGCTCATTCCAATCTATATAGATCAGGGGTGCTCACACTTTTTCAGCATAGGAGCTACTGATTAAAAAACCAAGTCCCAAAGATCACCTACCCAGAAATGTAAAACGTATAACTATTTTCTTATTTATTTATTTATATTTATTATTCATTTTTATGTACCGCTCCTTCCAGCAGGCTCGGGGCAGTTGACATGAAATGAAGTTATAAAACATCAACATTTCAATTTAATAACAACAATATAAAACATAGCATAAAAATACATCTAACCACCCCATTTCTCTCACACTGCCATATTACCACACATATTATCAGCCAGAAAGTAAGAAGAGAGGCTTTTGAACTGCAAGGCCATTTAATACTCAGCAAGGTAAACAAAGGGGCATGCAAAAATACATCCAACCACCCCATTTCTCCCACACTGCCATATTCCCCAACATATATTTCTCAAGGAACAAAGCAAGCAGAGAGGCTTTGGAGCTAAAAGGCCATTTTTAAACATTAAAAATAAACAAAGAGACATGCCACAGAACAATCAAGCACCCACCCCAAAGTAAAAAGACCGACCTTTGAGATGTGGTAAAGAAATGAACCCAAAGCGTCCTTCTTCTTCTCCTCCGTCGTTGCTCCTATTTCCATGCTGCCAGCATGCGTGCCGCCTCCAAGAGCTCACGAGAAGTCCGAGAGGCAGAATGGGCGCTTCTGCGCATGCGCGCAGGGCCAGCCATGCATCACGTCATCCAGGCCCGCCCCCTTTGGTCTCCTACGATTCTGAGTGGCTGGAGAAGGACGGAGGGAGGAGGAGGAATCCAAAAGAGGGGGCCCATTCTGCCTCTTGGACTCTGCAGCTTTTGGAGGCGGCATGCGAGCAGGGAGCGGGGAGGAGCAACAACGGAGGACTTCTTTGCAGTGTGCAGGGGCGCGTGAAGAGGACCAACAGCAAAAAACCTGGTCAGGGGCCTGAAGATCACCAGGATGAGGCCCGAAGATCACCCTGGTGATCGCGATCACCATTCTGAGCACCCCTGATATAGAGGTTATTACTTAGCCATTCATTCTGATTATTTATCTTCACATAATTCTACTGGCACCAGTTGAGAAACTGATAATCTGATCTCTTTTTCATTAGATTTACAAGCTGGATAGATGCAGGGAACACCGTGGATGTAGTATATCTGGATTTCAGTTAGGCCTTTCACAAGGTCCCCCTTGACCTTCTAACAAACAAACTAGACAAATGTGGGCTAGTCAAAACTACCATTAGGTGGGCCTGTAATTGGTTAAGTGCATGAACCAAAGGGTGCTCACTAATGCTTCCTCCTCATTGTGGAAGGAAGTGACAAGTGGAGTTCTCCAAGGTCCTGTTCAACATCTTTATTAATGACTTGGATGAAGGGTTAGAAGGCATTAGCATTGCCACTTTTTGATATAAAAATAAGGGACAGGTACCTAAAAATAGGGAAATTTTCACAAAAATAAGGGACACTTCATTTTCAAGTTTTTATGAAGTGTCCCTTATTTTTGTGAAAAATTTCCTATTTTTAGGTACCTGTCCCTTATTCATGTGGCAACCCTAGAAGGCATGGTCATCATGTTTGCAGACGACCCCAAATTGGGAGGGATAGCCAATACCGCAGAACACAGGAGCAGAATTCAAAACAATCTGAACAGATTAGAGAGATGGGCCAAAACGAACAAAATGCAAGATACTCCACTTAGACAGAAAAAAATGAAATGCAAAGATTCAGAATGGGGGACGCCGTGACTCGAGAAAAAGGTCTTAGAGTCCTCGTGGACAAAGCCAATGGGATGTTGGCCTGCATCAACAGGAGTATTGTGTCTACTAGATCCAGGGACCTCATGACTGTCAAATGAATTCCTTTATTCTGCCTTGGTCAGACCACACCTGGAATCACACTGTGTCCAGTTATGTGCATTGTAATTGAAGGAAGATGTTGACAAGCTGGAAAGTGTCCAGAGGAGGGCAACTAGAATGATCAAGGGTCTGGAGAACAAGTCCTATGAGGAGTGGCTTAAAGAGCTGGGTATGTTTAGCCTGAAGAAGAGAAGGCTGAGAGGAGACATAATGGTCATGTATAAATATGTGAGGGGATGTCATCGGGAGGAGGGAGCAAGCTTGTTTTCTGCTGCGCCTGGAGTGTAGGACTCAGAGCAATGGCTTCAAACTACAGGAAAGGAGTGTGACAACCCCTTGTTGACCGGCCTCAGACTGGACAATCTTTCGCAATCCAAACTGCTAACCCTAAATGCAAGGGGGCCTCGAAGTTACCTCAGCAACTTCTGTCTTATGGCAGGGTAGACTATCTCCCCCACTAACCATTGAATTACAGAGACTTTAAATTTCTCAGTAACCACTTGACAACACTGCCACCATTTGTCTGTCTGACCACTGACCTTGAGGGCCACCACCAATAAAAGAACTAACAGAGGTGTTTTTCTTTTAAGATGTAAATAATTTATTATGACACAAATGGGTACAAATCTTGATTGGTTTTATACTTCCTCAGAGGCACAAACTTATTCTGTTACACAAAACACAATGGGGTTATACTATAGGGTTCCCACTAACCCTCTATAAACCCCTGGACTCTTCCGTCTTTAACTAGGGTCTCTACACCCATAAAACTGGACTGCTCTCTTGCAGACCTTAAGACCAACTAAAGACTGAACTGTTCTCTTACAGTCCTTAAGACCAACTAACAAACAAAACAAACTCCTCCCCCCTCTCATGGCAGTTGGCTTCCAACCGCTCTTCACCAACTGTACAATTCATACCTTGAACATTATAAAAGGCTCTGGCCCTGGTTGCTATGGTGACAGCTCTTCAGAGCTTCTGCCAAGCCTCCCTTCTGGCTCACCCACAGCAACAATTCATAGAATATTCCTTTGAACTACACAAAACAACATACATTTAACATATGTTATACAACATTTACACACAAATAATCGACATCATTACAAGGAGATTCCACCTGAACATTAGGAAGAACTTCCTGACTTTGAGAGCTGTTCAGCAGTGGAACTCTCTTCCCAAGAGAGTGGTGGATGCTCCTTCTTTGGAGGCTTTTAAGCAGAGACAAGATAGCCATCTGTCGGGGGTGCTTTGAATCCGATTTTCCTGCTTCTTGGCAGGGGGTTGGGCTGGATGGCCCACGAGGTCTCTTCCTACTCTATGATTCTATGATAGAATGTAGTATTTCACAAAACAATCTTTCTGTTTCTGTTCAGACTGGTAGCAATGCTAGGGATGTGAGCCACTTGGCTGAAGGCTGGCATGTAAAAACTCGACATCATAAACAAACCAACTTATTTGAAAACCAACCATTATAACCTAAATGGTGGCAATAGACATTGCATTCAGTTCACAGCAACATAATTATGAATCCATTCTCAAACTGTTGGACAATCCCAGGACTGTTTTCTCATTCTTTTCAGAATCTAATAGCAAAAATTAAACAGAGTATATTTGACGAGTCAGTGGAATCCAGAGATTATTGGGATTATTTTTGCTTTCCTTTGGTATTTTAAGATGTTTCCTTTTTGTCCTTGAATATTATTTTTTTGTGTTTCGTTGTTGTTGTTGTTCTGTGTGTGCATATGGAAATCCCATACAACAGCATACGATTCCGATGCTGCTTCAGATAAGACAGACCTCCTTCTCTAAAGTCAGTTTATCTATGTCAGGGCTGTCCAACTTCTACCGGCCCAGGGGCCTGAATTCCGGTCACTGATGACCTGGGGGGCCGTAGGGTCTGCCCCCGGCTCTGCCCCCCGCCCCCTCCACCCCCCCACCCCACCTCCGCCCTCTCCCCTGGCGCCCTCTCCCCATATTTTAATTTAATATTAAATATATTTAATTCCATCCTCCCCTCTCCCCTTATTTTAATTTAATATTAAATATAGTTCATTCCATCCTCCCCTCTCCCCTTATTTTTATTAAATATATTTAATTCCATCCTCCCCTGTCCCCTTATTTTAATTTAATATTAAATATATTTAATTCCATCCTCACCTCTCCCCTTATTTTAATTTAATATTAAATATATTTAATTCCATCCTCCCCTCCCCCCTTATTTTAATGTATCCCATCTCCCCTTAGTTCATCTTTAAATATATTTAATTTTATATTTAATACATGAGGGGAGATGGGGGGAGGGAATGAGGAGCCCCCTGAGGAGCCCCCTGCTTCGGCCTACCTTTTCCAAACGCGCAGGATCCAGGAGTACCCGGACGATGAGAGAGGCGACGACCGACTGAGTCGAAGAAGGTCCTAATCGTGTCTGTGGGCCTCAGCGATCCAGTAGGAGAGTAGCTGAAGAGTATCGCGAGAATACGCAATCCACACGGGATTTCGCTGTCAACACTGGCGTGATCTCGCGTTGACAGTGAAATCCCGTGTGGATTGCGTATTCTCGCGATACTTGCTCCGAACTCGGAAGTAGGTGTTTTTTTAAAATTTTATTATTTATCTTATTTTTCAATTTTTATTTTTTATTAAAAAGCCCAGGCCGCCAGTTGGACAGCCCTGATCTATGTTGACTTGAGAACTAGAGATAGCTTTGTGTCCTTAATTGGTTCTGATTCTTCTGATCCTTTATTGTAATTCATTCAAGATAACATGATAGCAATGTAAATGATCAGTACTCCTAACAGTATCTTTCTTTTTCTTAGTGCCACCATCCTTAGCTGACGAAGCTATAGATATTTTGGTAACCAAGCTGTCTCCAGTGGTGATCCCCTGCACTGCATCAGGTGTTCCTATGCCAACCATCCACTGGACCAAAAATGGAATAAGGTTTCTTCCTCGAGGAAATGGTTACAGAATTCTGTCTTCAGGTTACAGTGACTTTGGGTTATAATTATATCTTTTTGGAATATACTATTCATGTGAAAGGGAGAGATTCATTCGCATTTTTATTTTATTTATTTATTTATTTATTGTTTCAATTTATATACCGCCCTTTCCAAATTGGCTCAGGGTGGTTTACAAAATGCACAAGGTAACATTGCACTAAAACGATAAGAACATTAAAAAGCGTAAAAACAATGTTTCTGTCAGCGTACAGATTGACATGGTTTAAAGATTAAATGCCTGCCGGAAGAGAGCTGTCTTACACGCCTTCCGGAAGGTTGGTAGCTCGTTTATCGCCCGAACTTCCGCCAGCAAGGCATTCCACAGTCTTGGTGCGATGATGGAAAAGGCTCTCTGCCTGGTTGATGACAAGTGAAAGGACCTTATGGAAGGGGCGTGTAACAGTTTTTGGTCCTCTGACCGAAGGGATCTCTGGGGAGATTCTTATTACCTTAAATCAGGGGTGCTCAGGAAGTTGATCGCGATCGACTGGTCGATCCTGGGAACAAGGGAGGTCGATCCCAGCTGGATGGGGCGCTTCTGAGGGGGTGGAGCTATGCCGCACCAAGCCCCGCCCCCTCCCCCCTCTGGCTTCAGCATTTCCACAGCTTCTCCAGGGTAGAAGAGGGTAATAACTGAAAATACTATTCAGGTATATCAATGAAAACAGTAAACTGTGCTATATCAAATAGTTATCTATTAGCGATATATGAGTCAATACATTTACAACCACAATGGGATATATAGGAAGGGGGTACAAGTGGAATCACCACTATGCAAGTACAACAAAATACAGTCAAGAGACTAACAATTCATTTTATGCATCATACAATATACAAACATATCAAGAAGCCTATGGCCAAGAGGGACAAATGATCCTTCCTGGTGCAGAGAGACACTACAGTTCAAAAAACATTATATTTACATCAAAATGAGGGTCAGCGAACTGCAGGTGGAGGTGGGTGGATCCCAGGTGTGTCTGTGTCAAGCAGGGCGAGATGGCGACAGGAGACGCTCAGTGCAGGACCAGACGTCTAGGGCGCATGCGCAGGCAAGCGCTGTGGCCAGCCGCAAGTGGAGCTGGGCGTTGTGGTCCTGTCGGGACGCTCAATAGGCCGAACTGCGCTGTGCGCATGTGCGGGAGATGCTCAATGGCGGCCCGCAAAGGATGGTGGTAGAGGTAGTTCGGAAAGATGCTAAGGGCGTCCGTGTGGTAAAGGGTGGATTGGCAAATGCCGGGAAGGTAGAATGGGAAACCGCTGGTCACTCGGTGGGTGAGGGCAGCGGAGGAGAGGTTGCCTGACGGAGGGAGCTCACTCCTAAGCCGGCGAAGGGCCGTTTCGTCTAAAAGACTTCTTCAGAGGCATAAAGAAGGCGTCCTCAAAGATAATACATCATCAAGAGTTGTCCAATCTGCGTGGAGGACGAACAATTCCATCAGCAGGAAATGGCCTTCTGTTAGAAGAGGGTAATGCCAAGCCAGTAGTGGCTATCTATGCCCCCACTGGCTTGGCATTACCCTCCTCTACCCTGGAGAAGCTGTGGAAATGCTGAAGCCAGAGGGGGAGGGGGCGGAGCCAAGCCCCACCAAGCCCCGCCCCTCCGCCGGCTTCAGCATTTCCACAGCTTCTCCAGGGTAGGAGGGTAATGCCAAGCCAGTGGTGGCTATCTATGCCCCCACTGGCTTGGCATTACCCTCCTCTACCCTGGAGAAGCTGTGGAAATGCTGAAGCCAGGGGGGAGGGGGCGGAGCCAAGCCCTGCCAAGCCCCGCCCCCTTCCCCCGGCTCCACCCTGCTTCTCTCTTGGCAGATCTTTCTGACTTGGTTTTAGTATAAGTAGCTCGAATGCTGAAAAAGTGTGGGCACCCCTGCCTTAAATGGTGCCATCATTTTCCTCTGAGAGAGAACAGTTGGCTACAGCTATTTATTATTGGTTCAACCCTTCTTCTCTGCTTGCCATGGCACTTCCTCTCCTAACACCCTTCTTCCAGTTCGAGTTTCACAACCATGTTAATGAAGGAGGCCCTGGTGTAGAATCTTGTTATGAGGGAAGTGTGTGGCTGGCTATTGAAAAGACTTGTTGTTGAGTAGAGTGGAGGGTCAAACACTTTTATTTATGTTAGTTAATGTGAGAAGAAAAAAATTATAGCCAAACAATTGGATATGCAAGTGTCCCGTTGTTCCAGCCATAAACTAATTTTTCATGTGCCTGAGGAGAAAATGAAAATCAAATTGCATCTATCTTGTGTCGCTTTCCTGCCATCCTCCTCCATTCAGCACCTCCAATCTATACATCTCTTATCTTAGTTTTTGAGTAGTTCTACTCGCTTAAAGTTATTATCTGTGGAAATCAATGGAAAGAAAATACAGTTTTATTTCACTTGACATTTTCATAAAAGGCTGAAACAGATGAAACCTTTCTATGAAGGTATATTTGCATCGGATGTTGGTGCAGCTTTTGCTGAAGAAGTTCCTAACTTTTTATACATTTCCTTGATTGATTGATTGATTGAGTGAGTGAGTGAGTAAGTGATTGAGTGATTGAGTAATTGATAGGAAACCGCCTTGAGTCGCTTTCAGGTTGAGAGAGGTGGTATATAAATGCGGTAAATAAATAAATAGGGAGAAATGATATTTCAGCTGCCCAGGAGTTGGAAGTGGAACCTGTGATCATAGTTGATAAAAGTTTCCTTCTTCTTCCTTTAGGTGTTATTGAAATAATGGCTGCTCAGCTGGAACATGCAGGAAAGTACACCTGTACTGCATCCAATTCTGCTGGCTCTGCCCATAGACATGTCATTCTTCATGTTCAGGGTGAGGTGGGAACTTGTATATTTCTCATCCAACTGAACGGCAATTTTCTCACCACCATGAATTTCAGGGGTGAATTCATACTGAAAATGTTCAAGTGGCACAGCTCTGCTATGAGTGTTAACATCTATATATTAAGAAAATGCCTGTGGTACAATAATGATAGTGGCTGTAAATTTCGGTTCTTCTGAATAGGGATAACTCTTCCTGCATAAAAACCTATGTTGATTTAGAATGAAAGAAGTTTTAGTTGAACCCCTTGCTTGAGGCCTAGTTTTTTACACTCAAGAAACAGTCAGTGTGCATTCCTTTAGCTCATAATTATATGATTATGTTTATTATGAAAAGTTAGGATCTGTCCTCAGGCCCGGATTAAGAACTTTTTGCGCACTAGGCCACACGTTGGAATTACGCCCCCTTTCGCATGCCGCCACTTGGGCCCCGCCCCCAAAGGGAGTGACGTCACTGAGGCCCCGCCCCAAAGGGAGTGACGTCACTCGGGCCCCGCCCCCAGAGGGAGTGACATCACTCAGGCTGCACTCCTCCTCCCTCCCTCCGAGACCACGGTGAGTTGTCCCAGCGGCAGCTGCTCGGCGCCCCATTCACGCAGCGCAGCTGCCGCTGACTTTGGGACAACTTGCCATGGTCTCAGAAGGAGGGAGGGAGGAGTGCAGCCTGAGCGATGCCACTCCCTCCAGGGGCGGGGCCCGAGTGATGTCGCTTAGGCCCCGCCCCCGAAGGGAGTGATGTCACTCAGGCCCCACCCCCGGGGGAATGACGTCACTTGGGCCCCGCCCCCGGAGGGAGTGACGTCGCTCGGGCTGCACTCCTCCCTCCCTCCTGAGACCACGGCGAGTTGTCCCACAGGCAGCGGCAGCTGCGCTCCGTGAATGGGGCGCCGCGTGGAAGGGCGCCGCGCAGCTGCCGCTGGGACAACTAGGCGTGAGTCATCGCCAATTTTTTTTGCCTTGATCTGGCGCCTCCCTCGGCTTACGCCCATAGGCCACGGCCTTGCTGCCCTAAATGATAATCCGGGCCTGTCTGTCCCAGTTTTAGAATCCATTTTTATTTCAAAGTATATACAAATATTTTTGCATTTAACTTTTATAGCTGAAAGTAGCTCTAGTTAGTTCTGATTTACTTTGCAAAACTATTTTTGAATATTTTATGCTGTTCTGAACAAGAATGAGCAAAGGCACACATGATTTAATGTTGTTTATATTTTAATATGCTTTATTATTTTATTTGTGCACTCCATTGGGAAGGTTCCCCTTGGAAAGTTATATAAATGTATATTTAACCAGCTTGGTGGATCAGTTTTTCTTTTGTGCTCACTTGTCTCTTAGAACCACCTGCTATCCAACTTCAGCCTGGCACACTTGATGTTATTCTCAACAACACAGTTCTCTTACCTTGTGAAACAGTAGGCACACCCCGTCCTGTAATAACATGGCAGAAGGAAGGGATCAGTCTTATCACCAAAGGTATCTTGGTTCATTATATAATTTTCACCTCAGAGCTTGTAGCTTCATGCAGTTGGAAAGGAACTAGTATTATAATTATATATTGTCAGAAAGATGATTTTATAAACAGAAATTCCCAAAGAACTAGTTCACATGCATGTCCAATGTCCAATGATGACAGTCATGTGAACATGGGTTATGGAAAGCTCACTTGTCTTCGTCTCAGTGTGCACAGTGGAGTCAATCCATCCATTCAATTGTCTGTTACCAAGTATAGTAGAGTCTCACTTATCCAACATAAATGGGCCGGCAGAATGTTGGATAAGCGACAATGTTGGATAATAAGGAGGGATTAAGGAAAAGCTTATTAAAAGTCAAATTACGTTATGATTTTACCAATTAAGGACCAAAACATCATGTTTTACAACAAATCTACAGAAAAAGTAGTCCAATACAAGGCAACGTTATATAGTAATTACACGAATGCCTCCCCATATCTTTTTAAATAGCTGAATAACATCAATATAATCCTCTTTCCTGCACCTTTAATAGTTCCTTCAACCTTTCCTTGTGAAATTTGTCTCACTTTTATGAAGCCTTACTTTGTTTTACTACACTTGTGTCTTAGGTAATATATGATGTGCATATGTTCTAGGGAACAGATACACAGCTCTTCCTAGTGGTAGTCTGCAAATTGCAAACGCTGCTGCTGAAGATGCCGGAACATACATATGTGTTGCTCAGAACCCAGCAGGCACTGCTGTCGGAAAGGTCAAATTAAAAATTCAAGGTAAGCTTTATATGTGTACTGGAAACCTAAGTCAAATCCAGTTGTTAAGCCCTACTCAAATAGGGATTCTGAATCAGTGGAAACTTGAATACCCATCAGATGTGTGAATGCCATGAATCCAGTGGGCCCATTCTAAGTGCCCTGTTATTCAATTGATATTGCCTTACAAAACATTCAGTACACTGCTAGGCTTTTGTCAGCTGTTTTTTTGATTTTAATAGTTTTTTTATTGAATATTTTACAATAACATAATAAGAACACAAGTAGTCAAAAGGTACAGTGCATTGAAGAATGAGATTGTGAGGGCACGCTAGTATCAAGAAGGAAGGGGAAAGAAAGGAATAGAAAGGTAGGGGAGAAAGGGAAAAGGTTGTGTGATAGGAGAAAAGAAAGAAATGAGTTTGCTTCCAGTCCGGTGACTGGGGGATCCTTTTTTTTTTCCCTTGGACTTGACTGTTAAGTGGGCTGATGCGCCCTATTACTTGTTTTTACCGCCACTGTAACTTGGCTTGATGCTTTTTAAGTAGCTAAGTACCGGTTGCCAGTCCGTGCGTTTCTCGGGACTTTTATTGTTTACCACACTATTCAAAATGTCCATATCTGAGAGTTCTGAGAGTTTTATGGCCCATTCAGTTATCTCTCGTACAGCCTCTTGTTTCCACTTTCTTGCGAGGACTACCCTCGCAGCCGCCGTTATGAAATAAAATATTTTGTCTTTATTCAGACTAAATTTTGTATTTGTCAAATTAAGTAAAAAAAGATCAGGTTTGAATTCTATTTCTAACTCTAGCATCCCTTGCGAGTGACTATGTATTTTCTTCCAATTTTTTTTTACTTTTGTGCAGCTCCACCAGCAATGTAACAAAGTACCTGTTTGCCCTTTACACTTCCAGCAGCTCTTATTGACATTTTTATAGAACTTTGATAGTTTAAGAGGGGTCAGATGCCAACGGTAAAAGATTTTTAGCCAGTTTTCCGTTATGGCTGTTGTTCCCGAATACTTGATGTTTTTCCGCCAGATTGTCTCCCATTCACTTAGTAAAATAGTATGTTCCAAATCTTGAGCCCATTTTATCATGTTATCTTTAATGTACTCAGATTCCATCTCCCATCCGAGTAGGCTTTTGTCAGCTGTTATCGTGTGTGTGTGTGTGTGTGTGTGTGTGTGTGTGTGTGTGTGTGTGTGTGTGTAAGGTGACCTTTTGTATAAGTCAAGAGTAGGTTTGGGGACCAAAATAATGGATTATGCAGTGCGCTGTGGATAAGTTGAGGTTAAAACCTAGGTGTATATAACACACAAATGTGTAACTCTCCTTTTTAAAATGCATGCTTCAGAAAAGGAGCAGGGAAGGACAGGATTGGTCTATTTGAAGAATTGCAATGTAACAGAAGGTGTAAATTGCATCGTTGGTATTTAAAATGTCTACATTCTGTACAAATACAGTTAGTGAATGGACTATAAATGAAGAAAAAGAATAATATAGCTTAAAAACTAGAGTGACAAAGGCATCCTGTCTTCCTTCTATCCTACCTCAGCCCCATTTATGCAAATAGTGTCTCAGTGACAACCAATTACCTCTGTCTGGTGCCTTAGAGTGTTGGAATTCTGAGGCTGGCCAATCAAAGTCCTTTATGCAAATAATCTGGTGCCTTAGAGTGTTGGAGTTCTGAGGCTGGCCAATCAGTGTTCTTTATGCAAATAATCCCACAGTGGCAACCAATTGAAATGGTGGCACATATTCCTCCGCACCTCCCGTACTTGGCACCGCTGCAAACACTGACTTTTATTATATACATAGATAGATAATATAATATAATAACATTTCTTGGGGCTCCACAAGAAACTTTTGCTTCAAAAAGGGCTCTGCCACGGAAAAAGTTTGAGAACCCCTGGTTTAGAGCCTTGACATGTAAATAAATTTTTGGGACAATTTTTGTCATATATGACTGTATATGGCATGTATCTTCTCTTCAAAGAATAAAGAATTTTTCAGTCTTCCTCAAGAAAACATTAGAGCCTCGCTAAGAGAAAGAAAAGAAAACAAATTATTGAAAATGTTTTATATTGCTTTTTTCAAACAAAATCTCTTTAGGGAAGCTCACACAATGAGAAAATAGAATATAAAACTCAATATATTGAAACAACTTGAATAAAGAAAAAGAGATGAAATTAAAAGTTTATGATACCAAACGACGGAATTCCCAAGCTGGAGGGGTCTTCACGACGTAGAAGGCTGTGAAATAAGAAGTGTTGTCTTATATAACAAGACCCTTATTGTCGAAACCCCCACAGATGGCTCAAAGACACGCCAAGCTAGTAAAAGTATTTACAGTTTATTTCAACAATAAACACAGCCACAGTCCGGCATAAAAGGAACCCACACCCAAAAAAGCCTAATAAACAAAACAGGGAAGACGTCCGTCTTTTGAAGTCCTTGGCTTTATTCCGGCTCGAAGTCTCTTGTGATGCGAAGACCCGTCCGAGAAGGAAAAGAAGAGTGCTTCTCCGAGTCATCAGACTCCCCACCCAAATCTGCCCCATTCCCCTCAGCTGCAGCACTGGGTGTGTTCCTCCAATCTTCCCACCTTTGCTGAGCAGTTAAAGGACCCCAGTCCGATTCAGCATTCCCACTAGGCCAAGCAGGGTCACTCGAAAAGCCAAAAAATGAGCTTTCGCTGGACTCAGCATTTATCACATCCCTGACATCTTGCACCAGTGCTGAGTCCAGCTCGGTATCACTCTCTTCTGAGGGTAACTCTACGTCAAACCCCTCAAAAGTATCATCACTGGTAGGCTCCCTAAGTATTTGTCGGACCTTTCTCCTGTGCTCTGCCTCTTCCAAACTCTCAGCACTTGCAGCCCTTTTCCTCCCAGCTGCAGTCATTCTGCCCAAACCTCCCTCTTCCAGTGACATGTCCAACACAGTGTCCTCCTCCCAGTTACTACCTGTAGCAACTACAGGCTCAGTTTGCTCAACTACAACACTTATATTCTTGTTGAGTGAAACATTTTTATTATCACTTCTAGTCCCTCCAGCTATCAAGCCTCATCCTGAAGAATACGTGGTTGTTATGGATAAGCCTGCCACTCTCTTGTGTGAAGCAGCAGGTTACCCTGTACCTGAAATTGCATGGCATAAAGATGGACAGCAGGCCGCAGAGTCAATGAGGCAGCGAATCCTCAGCACAGGGTCTTTGCATATCACCTTTGCGCAGCCTAGTGACAGTGGTCGTTATACATGCACCGCGACCAATGCAGCTGGATCGAGCAGCTACAGCATGGAACTCATTGTCCTTGGTAAGTTAAAGTAGAATTGAGGAACACAAAATGACATGTCAGACTTAGTGGAAATTAGAATGATGTCCAAATTTGGGTTATAAATATTAACATAAAAATGTTTTTATTATTATTTGAGTCATTTTTTTTTTGCTGAGCACAACTCATGAAACATATTATGTAGTGATAGAGATTCATTATCTTACACATTCTGTAGATTGTTCCTCTGCTAACATTGCAGCATGGTGATTTAGCCATCTTAATCAATCAAAACTTTATTACGGTCACAGACCAGCACAAAGCGGGCACAAGCGCCCCAAGAGGAGAAGGACAACTCCCCAGTAAACAGTTATTTAAAATCAGACTAGAAATCAGTATAAAAATATATTTTAAAAGACAGGATATTGTTGCCTTACGATGTCAATCATCACCCGTCTGATATTAAGGGCAGCAGCACAGAACTTAGCAACACTGTAAGTCATTGCAGTGTTAGAGTCAACAGCAGGGTGGAATAGCATCTTTCACTGCGCCCCAGGTACTTTAAAAGCCATGGCCCAATGAGATTGGATCTAAGATCTCTGTAGAACATGCATTGAAGAAGCACGTGCTCAGTTGTTTCCACATGACCAGACCCACAGGGGCATAGTCTCTGCTTGAAGGGGGTCTTCTGATACCTCCCCTCCAATACAGCCGATGGGAGGGCATGGCATCTTGCCAGGGCAAAAGCCCTTCGGTGTTTGGGCACCTCCAGGTCTGTTAGGTATGCCATGGGGGCAGTGAGGTATCTAGTGGCTTCCCTAACAATGAAGGCTGGGGAACAGGCTAGGTCGGATTGGCGCTCTATGTCCAGGATCCGTTGCTTAATGAGATCCTTGGCTTGGTCCCATCTCATGCTTAGCAATTGTCCTTGGGAGAAACCTAGCGTTGCGATCTTTGCTGCTACTGTTTTAATCCATGTGGACTGGAAGTCGTCTCTCATGATTAGGGGGGCAAGACCACATGGGGTGAAGCATAGGTGTAGCTAGCCATCTTAAAGAGAAAATGCATGGGCCGCAATGCCTGAAATGCAGATATGATCAACTAAACACAACTTTTAAGGTTATTTACTAAGCTACTGGCTGGCAATCATAGTTTAACTTCCTCATCAGATTACTTTTTTCCCCCTGCCCTAGGATGCTGTTGGCATGTTGCTAGGACAGAGTCCACCGGAGCCCATAATATAATGGAAGGCTGCTTCCAGCGGGGCTCTCTTGGGCTCCATCCTGGCAGTACGCCAGCAGCATGCTAAAAGGGAGCCCTGAGGAGGTGGGTAGCTGTCCATGTCCTTACTGAAAAAAGCTGGAAACAGCACAGGAGGAAGCCGGGGATCATGGAATGGCAACTGGCGACCAACCATGGTAAGGGGGTGAAGCTGGGCACTGCCCCATGGTTTCCCCAGCTGTCCTCAGCTATCCCTGAGCTTCTGGACCTCCATGTGATGAGGTCCCTTATTCACAGATCATCTAGTTCAGGGGTGGGCAATTATCTTTTCCAAGGGGCCACACGAGAGCCAAAAAATATTATGGAGGGCTGCACCTATTTATTTATTTATTTACTATATTTACTATATATTACACATCATTAATATTAACATATTAATATATCAAGAAATATTCATATATTATTAGCATTAATATCATAATTATTATAGTATAGTGTGTATATATAGGCATTATAATATATTGAAATTATATAATATAACATTATTATATTATATTATTTATCATATTATTATTATATTATTAAAATAAAATTATTATAAAATAATAATAACCACTAAAATTAAATTAAATTCAAGAAGAAAAGGTGCGAATCAAGATGAAGGCTGACATCCTGAAGAGAGGAAGGATCCCAAGACGGAATGGTTCAATGACCCAAGTCCAGAGGATGGCAAGGCAGACCCAGCCGCTGCTGCAGCAGAGGAGACCAGGGCAGCAGGCGATCGGAGGCTGCAGGCCTCCACCTGCTCTCACCCCCAGCTGATCGCCCTGCCCGGGGAGAAGGGTATCTGGGGAGGAAGACATGGGAGGATGAGGACGAGGTGGTGGCAAGGAAGGAGGTGGTGGCGGGGAGGTGGAGGAGGTGTGGGAGAGGAGCGGACGGCGGTGGAGGATGAAGGGAGGTGCCCGGGGAGCCTGCGTCATGCTCTCCAGCTGCCTCCTCCTCATCTGCGCCCTCAGCGCCGCCGCTGTTGGCCTCAAGTGCTTCTCGATGGGCTCAGAGCAGGCCGAGAAGCGAGAGGCCAGCAGCCAAGAGCAGCCCCGAGGAGAAGGCGGCGGCAGAGCCGAGGCGGAAGGGCTCCCCTTTGAGCTCCAAGCCCAGCAATCAGCACTTGAGGCCCACAGCGGCGGCACTGAGGACGCAGGCGGCATCGCGCGGGAGGCCTCTCTTCTTCGTTGCTGCGGCTGCAGAGGAAATTCCTGAGGAAGCCCCCTCGTCGCACTTTGCTCCCTGCGTCCCTTCCGTAAAAAGCCCCGCCTCCCGCACAATGAGGTCACAGGCGGCATCACGCAGGAGGCGGGGCTTGCTATGGAAGGGACGCAGGGAGCAAAGTGCGTTGCTCTCCCTTGTTGCAGCTCCAGGAAGACTTCTGTAGCAAGCCCCGCCGCGCAACGAAGCCACACTACCCCGGGTGGCTCCCTCTCTTCAGCAATGAAGCCGCGGGCCGGATGGGATCGCCCAAAGTGCCGGAACCGGCCCGCGGGCCGGCAGATGCCCGCCCCATGTCTAGTTTCTACTAAGTGTCCTCTTACAGTTATGGCAGCTTCTCTCACAGTAAATGTAAAGATTTTCATTTGACATTAAATCGACTCAAGTCTGACTCTGGGGAGTTATGCTGATCTCCATTTCTAAGCCGAAGAGCTGGCATTGTCCATAGACACCTCCCAGGTCATTTGGCTGGCATGACTACATAATGCTCCATGTAGTTACCTTCCTGCTGAAGTGGTCTACTCACATTTGCAGGTTTTCAAACTGCTAGGTTGGCAGAAGCTGGTGCTAGCAATGGGAGCTCACCCTGTCCCACACATTCGAACCGCTGACCTTCCGGTCAGCAAGTTCTACAGCTTAACGGTTTAACCCACTGCGCCACCATGGCCCCATAGGAGCTTCTCTCATATGTTGATAGAATGATATCATCTCATTTCTGTTCTGGGTGTCCAAAATAAGCAGGTCAAACTTTCTCAGTTACTTATTGCATAAATATGTTTAATGTCTTTCCATTAGGCATATGTATTATTTTTGATGTGCACATACATACAAAGTTTGCCATCCAACTTTGAAGAAGCCAAAGAGCATATATAAATAATTGTGTTTTTTTTATTTTAAAAAACCAATTTATTTTAAATATTTCAATATCTTTTTAAATATTTCCAAATACATGCAGTCCCACCTAAAATACGCAGCATGCGGGATCACTACACAGTTGCTGAAAATTCACAAATACAGCTATCATGTGTTGCTGATGGAATTCCAACACCATCCATGAACTGGAAGAAAAATGGCGTTCTTTTAACCAGCACAATGAGAAGACATGTATCAGGGCCATATGGAGATCTCAACGTGGACAATGTGGTGGTAAGTGTCAGTCAAAACAAGAGCTTGAGATGGATTGGAGAAACTGGCCTGTTTCCTTTTAGCCATGCACAGAAGTTCCACTTGGATTTAAATGCCGATGTAAATAGATCTGAAACTGTCTGATTGGAAAATGCATTTTCCAAAACATGTTCTGCATACCCACATAAGTAAAGGTAGAGGTTTCCCCTTCACATTGTCTAGTCATGTCCAACTCTGGAGGGGTTGTTCATCTCCATTTCTAAGCCAAAGAGCTAGTATTGTCCTTAGACACCTCCAAGTTCATGTGGCTTGCATGACTGCGCTGTTACCTTCCCACCGAAGCAGTACTGATTGATCCACTCTCATTTGCATGTTTTCCAACTGCTAGGTTGGCAGAAGCTGAGGCTAACTGTGGGAGCTCACCCCGCTTCCTGGATTCGAACCGCAGAACTTTCTGTCAGCAAGTTCAGCAGCTCAATGGTTTAACACACTGCACCACAGGGGCCTCCACATACCCACATACTTTATTTAAACCAGAGGTGGGCGACCTCTGGAAGTCTAGAGGCCTTGGCAAGCTATGTCCTGATTCCCTATCCCTGAGTTTTTCAACATCTTTTGAGTCGCAGCACATTTTTTACATTGACAAAATCCTGGGGCACACCACCAACCAAAATGTCACAAAATGACACTCTAACACAGTAATACATATAGTTAATATGTTTTAAAATGTATTTATACACTCAGTGTGAAACCTGGGCCTGTTTCGATGAACACAACATAGATACTCTGGCAGGAATGGCAGAAAGACACACACAAAGGTCTTGCTCAACATCTGTCAGTCTCTCTGTGTGTTCTTATGCATCAATAAGAAAGGAAGGAAGGGAAGAGAGAAGGAAGAATGGAACCAAAGAGCAAAGAAAGCGAGGAATGAAACAGGTAGAGAAGGAAGAAAGAAAAAGGGAAAGAAGAGGAAAAGAAAAAGAAGGAAGGAAGGAAAGAGGAAGGGAAGGAGAGGAGAGAAAGAGGGAGGGAGGGTTGGCCACAGCAACATGTGGCAGGTGCAGCTAATAAATTTAGACAGCATATATACACACACACACACACACAGTATATATGAGAGAATAGTGGGAGTTGTAGACCAAAACACCTGGAGGGAGGGCCCAAGTTGACCTACGCCTGCCTTAAGTGAGCAAACCCTGTTAGTTTCTAGCCCCCTTCCCTGCTTAAAGGTGCCTCAACCCTGTGTCTGAACGCCCCTTGACCTGCCTTGGCTGAGTGCGAGGGAATCACGGGAGTGGTAGTTTGACACCATCCTGAGCCTCCCCAAACTACAAATCCCGGGATTCCCCAGCCTTGAACCCTGGAAGACCAAGGGGTACCTCACTGCATGAATGCTACGGTGTAGATCCACCCCCAGGCAGCCAGGTGACCCAGGAAAGTCCCATCCCAGGATCTTCTCTCTCTCCGCGCGGCTCTTTCTGACTGGCGCAGTCCCCTTCTGAGGCCGAGGGAGGAGCAGAGGGGAGGAGGAAGCCCAAGAAGGCAAATGGTGAGTAGAGGCTGTATTTGCGGGACTCAGGCAAGGGCTTCCCGGTAGGACAGGAGGGCTCTCTCTCTCTCCTATCTCCAATTTCCCACGGCACACCTGATGATCGCTCACGGCACACTGGTTGGGAAACACTGCCCTATCCCACCTCCTAGAATCATAGAATCACAGAGTAGGAAGAGACCTCATGGGCCATCCAGTCCAAACCCATTCTGCCAAGAAGCAGGATAATTGCATTCAAAGCATGCCCGACAGATGGCCATCCAGCTTCTGCTTAAAAGTCTCCAAAGAAGGAGCCTCCACCACACTCCGTGGCAGAGAGTTCCACTGCTGAACGGCTCTCACAGTCAGGAAGTTCTTCCTAATGTTCAGATGGAATCTCCTTTCTTGTAGTTTGAACCCATTGTTCCACATCCTAGTCTCCAGGGCAGCAGAAAACAAGCCTGCTCCCTCCTCCCTATGACTTCCTCTCACATACTTATACATGGCTATCATGTCTCCTCTCAGCCTTCTCTTCTTCAGGCTAAACATGCCCAGCTCTGGTTTAGCTCAATTATCAGTGAAAGCAGGAAATCCATTATTTCAGCATTTTAGGTACTTGCTAGACAGGCGAGAGGTGGACATACAACAAACAGTAACTACTACTGTGGCGTCCGCCCAGGACCCAAAAGGGGAGCTTTAAAAGGATGGACAAATTCTGTGGGCCCTGGGGGTCGCGTTACAGCCTTCCCTTAAAATAGTGCTGTCCAACTTCTACCGGACCTAGGGCCGGACTTCCAGTCACTGATGACCTGGGGGGCCGCTCCGTGCCACTCCGCCCCGCCCCGCCCCACCCCCGGCCCCTCCTAAAGTGTCTCGCCAGCCTCAGAAGCGGCAATTTCGCTTCTGAGGCTGGCGTGACCCTTTAGGAGGGAGGGCAAAGCCAAGGGGAGCCCTCCATGGCTTCGCCCTCCCTGCTAAAGTGTCACGCCAGCCTCCTCCTCTGTTTTGCCTCGCCCACCGGCGCACCGATCAGGGCGGTGGGAGAGGCACCGGTGGGGAGGGAGGCAGAACCGGCGCACCGATCAGGGCGCCCGGTGGGAGAGGCAGAACGTGCCTAAAGAGAAGGAAGGGAAGCACTTCTCTTCCTCCTCTTTAGGCATGCCTCGTCCTCTGTTCTGCCTCTCCCCCCGGCGCACCAATCGGGCGCCGGTGGGAGAGGCAGAACAGAGAAGGCGTGCCTAAAGAGGAGGAAGGGAAGCGCTTGCCTTTTTCCTATTTAGGCACGCCTCCTCCCTCCCTCCTCCCCCCCCCCAGCGTTCCCGATTGGTGCGCCGGGGGGAGAGGCGGGACGGAGGAGGAAGAAGGGAGCCTCCCTTCCTCCTCTTTAGGCCCGCCTTTAGGCCCTGGCGTTCCTGATTGGTGCGCCAGGGGGAGAGGCGGGATGGAGGAGGAGGAAGGGAGCCTCCCTTCCTCCTCTTTAGGCTGCCTTTAGGCCCCCGGTGTTCTCGATTGGTGCGGGACGGAGGAGGAGGAGGAGGAGGAAGGGAGCGGGCGGGGGTAGGTGACGTCAGGCTTGGCGCCGGCGCCACACCTGACGTCACCCAGCCCCGCCCCCCGCAGATCAATTTTTTTAAAAAAAAATATTTTTAAAAATATTGATTTTTGCAGGGTAGGCGGGGGCCGTAGGGAAGGGGCTGGGGGCCGTATACAGACCCCCGCCACCGCCAGTTGGACAGCCCTGCCTAAAAAGAAAACCTGGAGATCTTCTAAGCAATGAGTCCAGGACTCCAGATGGGTGAACTCAAAACAGGTCTATTTATTACAACCAGTAGAAAACCAACTGGTGGCCGAAAAAGCTTGAAGTGGGTTGCAAAAGTGTCCTTAAACAAAGGGGTTGCATTCACTTGCCTTAAGCAGTGTGAAGGTGCCTCTCTTAAGTCCAGATCTTCCTGTAGCTCCTCAAAAGGTCCTTTGGTGCACGAAGTCCTTTGGTCCCCAAAGAAACAGCCTCTGATGAAGGGTTGGTCCTTCCTATTGCTGAATTCCTTGGTTTTGAGAGCGTAGGTGGAAATCTATACGTAAACCAAAGTGCCTTGTCTGAGCCTGGCTCCAGACTTCGGCCTGCTTCGTCCATGTATTCTGCTGGAAGTGAGGGCAGAAGGGCCATCTTGCCCTCAGGTAAACTCCGGTAAAAGGAGGAGTTGAGAGCGGGTCACCCTCCTCCCTCAGCACATGGCCAGGGCAAAGGAACTATAGAACAAAGAGCCATGCAGGTGGATGGCAAACCAAATACAGGTATAACAGCCCTCTAGAGGGTGTCACAACTACCATGATTTGTCACCATTATTTATGCTGGCTTGACTGATGGGAGCTGTAGTCCAACATTATCTGGGTTAGGTGATCGTCTTATCTGAATTCCATATTCCTGTTTTTGATGTAATGTGACTGTTGCCTATTTGATTTGATTTAAAAATATTCAAAAGTTGGTTTGGAGGTGATAAAAAAAGATTTGTCGTGTTGTGTATTTCCATAGCCAACAGTCTAAAGTTCTACGAGTATCACAGTGGAAAATGTATTTCTAATATTTTTACGTTAGTGAAAAATTTGCTTATTGCTGGAAACAAAAATCACATTACAATTAAATCATTTTAGAATATTTCTCCTGCCGAATCCCAGCAATAAGTTATGCTAAATAATTTCTTCACTCGAACCTAAAATATTTATTGTGTACAACAGTGTTTCCCAACCAGTGTTTCCCAACTTGCTCCCGTTTAGATGGGCCTGTAAAACCCACTTGTTTAAACAGGCTTTTGGCGGGTAGGCTCTGCTCATGCCCTGCCACCTGTTCGCTCGTCCTAGGACGTTGCCCTGCTCATTGCTGAGTTGCGCCATTGTTGTATTTCGTTACTGCTGTTTTTAATTGTTTTATTATCTTGTATTTTACTGTGCCCTTTGGCTCCTGTAAGCCGCCGCGAGCCCCTGGGAGTCGGCGGCATAGAAGCCCGAATAATAAATAAAATAAATAAGTGTGCTGCGGCACACTAGTATGCTGTGAGCAATCATCAGGTGTGCCGTGGGAAATTGGCACTCTTCCGCCTCCTAGCAGCTCTTTCTCCCTCTTTCAGCACTGGGTGGAGGGAGGAGGGAGGCAGCAAAAGAGGCCACACAGATCTATGAAACATATAGACTCTATACATTTCATAGATCTGTGTGGCCTCTTTCACTGCCGCCCTCCTCCCTCCGCAAAAGCAGAGCACTGGGCGGAAGTGATTGAGTCGGCACTTTCGCGTTGACTTGGATTTCTCGCGAGAACAGCCAAAGCCAGAAGCTCCATGTCGGTGAATTGGGCAGTGAGTGAACCTGGGAGCATGGGGAGGCTGAAGCATTCACAGGTTTCCAAGCAACAAATCGAGTCTCTCCGCTTGGATTTTTTTTTTTTTACTATTTTACTGGATTTTTTGAGAGTTGCCTCCCCCCCCCCAAGGAACTGTTTATAACAGCTTAATGACATCCATAGTTAACTGGAAGCAAGTTTCACTCAGGGTGAAATTTCACAAGGGTCTGGAAAACAAGCCCTATGAGGAGTGGCTTGAAGAGCTGGACATGTTTAGACATGATAGCCATGTATAAGTATGTGAGAGGAAGTCATATGTATGTTGTGTTTTTTTGTTTTTGTTTTTTACTTTTGTTTTTATTCTCCTTCTAACCATTTCATATATAAGTCCCCCATTTCTTTTTAATTTCTTCTGTTATATCTATCTGTGAATCTTCTTGGTTTATACATGCACTGATATCAGATTGGACTTGTTCAAATAAGTAGTTATTCCAATTTTCCAGATTCCATTTTTTTTCATCTCTCCATCCCCATGCTATTACTGCTTTTCCTGCTAGGATCATTGCTTTAAATAACTCTTGGTCCTTTGCAGCAATATTTTTATTCCCTGTGCCTGCCATTAGTAAAAATTCAATATTAACTTGAGTTGTTATTTTGAAGAGTTTCCCAATTTTCCTCATTATTTTATTCCATTTTTTTTTGTAATTATACAGTCCCACCACATGTGTGCATACCAGCCCTTCTCAGCTTTGCAGTGCCAACACATTGGGCTTAATCCTGTTCCCATATTTGCTAATTGAGCTGGTGTCCTGTACCATTTCCAAATAAATTTCCTTTCTAGTTCTTTATATTTTTCCATTTTAATTTTATTTACCCCTTCTTCCATTCCTCGATATTTTGTTTTGTAAGTGTCCCCTCCTTCTGCCATTTATTTTGCAATGATCTGACTATATATTCCTCATCTTTTATCATTGTTTTATATATTACTCCTACCAAGCCTTTCGTTGCCTTCTGTCCTTTCTGCAATATACTTTCAACCACATTTTCTTTACCTAAACATTCTCCATATTTCCCCTGTTTAAGCTTATTGCAAAGGCCTAATACTTTTATCCAGTTTCTGTTACCCATTTTTTCTAATATCCTGTCCATGGGAGTCAGCTGTCCATTTATATCAGTGCTGTCCAACTTCTACCGGCCCAAGGGCCGGAAGAAGTGTCACTGATCATCTGGGGGGCCGCAGTGAGCGGGGGGCGTGGCCACTCCCGGGGGCGTGGCCGGCCTCCTGCGCGGCCCGCCCATTTCAGGAGGGTTTCCTGGGTGACGGCGCTCGCTTCCCCCGCGAGCCTTCCAGTCTTCGGGAGGGGTTTCACCCGGCTCCTGTGTCCCTCTGAGCAGAGGGACACGGGAGCTGGGCGAAAACTCCCCCGCCAGCCTGGATGGCTGGTGGGAGAAGCGAGAAGCGCCACTCGCTTTCCCGCGAGCCTTCCAGGTTTGGGAAGGGTTTTTCGCCCGGCACTCGCGTCTCGAGTGCCGGGTGAAAACCCTTCCCAAACCTGGAAGGCTCGCGGGGAAGCGAGCTTGGAAGGGGGAGGCGCCGCGGGGGACCCCCCTCCCCTCCAAGGCATCGGCTCCGGAGAGGGAAGAAGAGGGCGGTGCAGGGAGGAGGAGCTAGCTCTCTTCCTCCTCCCTGCCCCGCCCCTTGTCCCTCTCGCGCCGGCGCCGATGCAAACCGGTTTGCATTGGCGCCGGTGAGAGAGGGAAAGAGGGCGGTGCAGGGAGGAGGAGCTGGCTCACTTAATCCTCCCTGCCCCGCCTGCCCTCTCCCCAACCGCCATTTAAAATTGTTTTTTTTTTTAAAAATTAAAAATGGCGGCCGGGGGCATAGCTGGGGCCGGAGCCAACAGGCTGGGGGGCCGTGTACGGCCCCAGGGCCGCCAGTTGGACAGCCCTGATTTATATCATACATATCCTTAATGCAATAATATCCTTTGTCTTTCAGATCTTTCCACCAAATGGGACCAAACTCTTTCCCGTATAGACTTTCTAGGGTGTCCACTTTATTATATCCGGCATCCAGAGTGGTTGCCATTTTTTCCATATTTTTAATGCCAGCCTTCTAGGGCCTCTGGTTTTTTTATGGTAGCCTCTATATATGTTGTGTTCATCGAAACAGTCCCAGGTTTCACACTGACTGTATAAATACATTTTAAAACATATTAACGATATGTATTGCTGTGCTAGAGTGTCATTTTGTGTCATTTTGGTTGGTGGTGTGCCCCAGGATTTTGTAAATGTAAAAAATGTGCTACGGCTCAAAAAAGGTTGAAAAACACTGGCGTACAACACATAATTAAATGACTTTTGGGATGCTGCCTTAGTATAAACAGCTGTTACATATATGTATTCTACATAGTGTGTTTTGTTAAATTTTTTATGACTTTGATTTTCCCCCTGTCTACAGCCTGAAGATACTGGTAGCTACACCTGTATTGCCAGCAATGTTGCTGGTGAGGACACTCACACAGTCAACCTAACAGTTCATGTACTCCCAACTTTCACTGAACTCCCCGGCGACGTGGCTTTAAAAAGTGGGGAACGTCTTCAATTGATGTGTAGAGCGACTGGAGTTCCTATGCCACAAATCACATGGACATTTAATAATAATATTGTACCAGGTAGGTTAATTCAAGAGATCATTTAACAGTGTTTGACTGCGGCTTGGTCTCTGGTGTGTTGTGGTGGATCCATGTTTCGTCCACGGTTACGAAATGGCACAAAAACCCACCCATATTGTGGTTGAACAACGCCAAACATGCCTGCAAAATTTTCACACAATTGCGTTTGTGGTCAATTGTGAGCAAACGTGGCACCCATCTTGCGGAAAGCTTTCTCATACCCAAGTGATAATTTAAAATTGAAACCACTGAGCCATGTGAGATGCCTATGGCTTCCACAATCTCTCACATTTTCAATCTCTGATCGGCCAACACCATATCGTGATTTTTTTCAATTGTTTCAGGTGTAGAGACCTCAACTGGGCGTCCAGAACGTTCGGCATCTTCCGTGCTTGTATGGCCACAACGAAATTCAGTAAACCACTTTTTCACCATTGAAATTGATGGTGCAGAGTCCCCATAGTATATATCAAGCTTAGCCTTGGTTTGAGGGATGTTTTTCCCCGCAAAAACAATGCTTAATGAGCACACAAAATTCACTTTTTTCCATTTTTTCTTCAAATCACGTGGTAGTCTGCTATCAATGGCTGTCAAACACAAACTAAATGACACAGCTTGTTCACTGAAGCTAATTGGTGAAAGATTCAGTACAGACAATGTATGGGTAAACTTTGTGGGATTAACTACCACAGGAGATAGTAGTCACAGCTATAGGTTGACACCAAGATTTAAAGGTGGGATAGGTAAATTCGTGGAGCATTGAGACATTGATGGCTCTGGGTGTGTGGCTTTGTGAATCAGTGTACAATTCCCCATATTAGTGCAAAAAAGTAGAGCTTTTAAGCCATTCTTAAAAGCAGGCCCGGATTACCCATAAGGCCATCCGAGGCAATGGCCTCGGGCGGCAGCCTTAGGGGGGCAGCGGATACGGACCCCCAAAATAAAAAAATAAAAATGTTTTTTTTTAAAAAAAATTGATGTCCTGGCGCTCCTGCACCTGCCCGCGGAACGCCATAGGCCTTAGACGCGGCTTCTTGCCGGCCCCTCCTCACCACCCCTCCTCCCTGGCGTGCCAAGGAGGAGGGGCGAGGAGAAGCTCGCCGCCCCTCCTCCCTGGCATGGTGAAGCCACGCCAAGGAGGAGGGGGCAGGGAGAAGCCTCGCCGCCCTTTCCTCCCTGGCGTGGCTTGACCACGCCAGAGAGGAGGGGCGGTGAGGCTACTCCCCGCCCCTTCCTCTCTGGCGTGGCTTCACGGTGAAGCCACGCCAGGGAGGAAGGGGCGAGGAGAATGCTCGCCGCCCCTCCTCTCTGGCGCGGCTGCTCCTGGGCGGCGGCGGTAGCAGCAGGAGCCGCGGCAGCAGAAGAAGTGGCGGCGGTGGAGAAGGAGGAGGACAAGGCTCGCATAGGGCTCCGGCCACCGCTGGCGCCGCTGCTCCTCCTCCTCGGCTCTTCTCACTCTCGTCCCGAAGCCGCCAAAGCCTACGCCGCCTCGGAGCGCGCTGTTCCCGGGGATTAACCGCCTTGCCGCCGCCCCTCCTCTCTGGCGTCGTCAAGTAAAGAGGAAGGAGGGCCCCACCCCCGCAAGCAGCCCCGCCCCCAGGCTGGGGCGGCTCTTCCAAAGTCTGGCCTCGGGCGGCACAATCAGCTGATCCGGGCCTGCTTAAAAGTAATGTCTGAAATGTTAAAAGGAAAAGTTTTCTTTGACATACTAATTAGGCAACGAAGAAGCAAACATTAAAAGCAGCAAAAATGCAAACACTATTTGTACATCGTTTAGTTTGGAGGTTTAAGATTTAACACTCTTAAATCATACAGCATCACTGTTAAATCATGGGCTGCATATATTCTTAAAATGAGTGGATGCTACTAAAATGCCTTGGTTTCTAAAATGAGTCCTGTTTAGGCAAATCTTTATTGGAAAGGGGTTCAGTAACTGCAAAGCAATGTGCACAGTACTCCTCAACAGCAGAGAAGCCTGTTTCCTTTTTCTGGCACTCCTTCCCACCTGTCACTAAGGAGGCTGTTCAAGTCCTGAACCGGTGCTTGGCCGCTGTAACGGACTGGATGAGGGCGAACAAATTGAAACTTAATCCAGACATGACAGAGATACTCCTGGTCAGTCGCAAGGTCGAACAGGGCATAGGGTAACAGCCTGTGCTTGACGGGGTTACACTCCCCCTGAAGGCACAGGTTCGCAGCTTGGGAGTAATCCTGGACCCATCGCTGAGCCGGGAACCCCGAGTCTCAGCGATGGCCGGGAGAGCTTTTGCACAGTTAAAGCTTGTGCGCCAGCTGCGCCTGTACCTTGAGAAGTCTGACTTGGCCACAGTCATCCACGCTCTAGTCACATCCCGAATAGATTACTGCAACGCACTCTATGTGGGGCTGCCTTTGAAGACAGTTCGGAAACTGCAATTAGTCCAGCCAGACTACTAACGGGAGCTACATACAGGGAGCATACCACCCCCTTATTGTGTCAGCTCCACTGGCTGCCTGTCCACTTCCGAGCTCAATTCAAAGTGCTGGTTTTGACCTATAAAGCTCTATACGGTTCTGGCCCAGCTTACTTCTCTGAACGGATTCTCCCCTATGAACCATCAAGGACGCTAAGATCCTCCAGGGAGGCCCTGCTCTCGGTCCCACCATCTTTGCAAGCGCGTTTGGTGAGGACGAGAGACAGGGCCTTTACCGTAGTGGCCCCTCGGCTATCGAACTCTCCCCCAAGCGAGGTTAGATCTGCCCCCTCGCTCTTGTCCTTCAGGACAAGATTTAATTATGTATTGTTGTGAAATGTTTTAAAATTTTATTGTAGCATCGAATCTTTGCCGTGAGAGTTCCTCAATGGAGGTGAGAAGATCGGGATAAAAAAGTTTTTAAATAAATAAATACATTCCTCTGAAGCTTCAACCGAACTTTCTTGACCTGCTTTTCTTTTTCATCTCTTGCTCAACCAGCACAATATGATGGTGTGGATGGAGCTAGTGAAATGGTCATTGAAAGAGTATCTAAAGAGGACTCGGGTACCTATGTATGTACAGCAGAAAATCTGGTTGGGTCCATAAAGGCTCTTGGCTCTCTATATGTTAAAGGTATGTATTACAAAGTAAGTTCTGGAATTATTTCATTGGTTCTCTGGTTTCAAATTTTATATAACAGACCAATCAGTTATGCTCATAAGAGAGAGCAATGGAAATGGAATAAAAAGTGCTTGAATCCAATAAACATTTGGACCTGAATTTGGGCTGGAATAAAATTTCGCATTTCCATTTCAATTTTGGTGAATCTTCTATAGATAGAAGGGTCAAATTTAAAGATAGCTGGCTGGCCTACATATCTCTAACAACGGATTCATTTCATCCCATATTTGCAAAAGCTCATGTTTTCAACATCAGCAAATACCTCTGAATTCGCTGACGGTTTACTACAGCAGGTGGCTTTCATTTTATCTGAGAGATGAACGCTGAGAGATGAGGAGTGTCAGGTCCCCCTGGTGGCCAGAGTTTGCCTCTGTTTGTCTATATCAGGGCTGTCCAACTGGCGGCCCTGGGGCCGGATCCGGCCCCCCAGCCTGTTGGGCACGGCCCCAGCTATGCCCCCAGCCGCCATTTAAATTTTTTTTTAAAAAATCTAAAAAATTTTTTTAAAAAATGGCAGCCGGGGGAGGGGGAGGGGCAGGAGGAGGAAGAGAGCTAGCTCCTCCTCCCTGCACCGCCCCTCCGTCCCTCTCTCCGTGCCGAAAAGGAGGAGTAGCGGCGCCAAGGGCAGCGCGTCACAGGCGTGGCGTGACGCGCTGCCCCTGGCGCCGCCTACTCCGGCGGCTCCCCTCCCTAGGAAGGGCGGGGAGCCGCCGAAAAGGGAGTAGGCGGCGCCAAGGGCAGCGCGTCACGCCAGGCCTGTGACGCGCTGCCCTTGGCGCCGCCTCTCCCTCCTCCTCCTCTTTCCCGGGTGCCATGCCTTTCCCTGGCGCCGCGCCGGGACAGCTGCGGTGCCTGGGAAAGAGGAGGAGGAGGAGGGAGAAATTCCTTCTCCACAGCGTCAAACTGGGAAAGAGGAATGGCGAAATCGCCGTGCCTCTTGCCCAGTTTGATGCTGCTGAAGGAAGAGAGGCGCAAAGGGAGCCCCTCTCTGCGCCTCCCTTCCTTCTCCACAGCGTCAAACCGGGCAAGAGGCATGGCGAAATCGCCGTGCCTCTTGCCAGTTTGACGCTGTAGGGAGGGAGGAGCAAAGGGGAACCCTCTTTGCTCCGCCCTCCCTCCTACAGCGTCACTCCGAGGATCGGCCCCGCCCCTGCGATTGGCCCCCGCCCGCGATTGCCCCCGCCTGCCCGCCAGGTGGTCAGCCACCAGACGTCCGGCCCTTGGGCCTATAGAAGTTGGACAGCACTGCGTTAGAAAAGCCTGTCCAACAGGAGGCCCGGGGGCCGTACACGGCCCCCCAGCCCCTTGGATATGGCCCCCTACCCTCCTGCAATAAATAATATATTTTTAAAAATATTTTTAAAATATTTTTTTCGATTAAAAATATATTATTTTATTATTTTTTTTGGTCCCGCCCCTTGGCTTTCTATTGGCCGCCTCCTCTTCTCCTGAGGGAGGGGGCCAATGGGAGGGAGTGATGTCTCAGGCCCCGCCCCCTTGGCAGCAAACAGGAAGAGAGACCCGGCCGCATGGCTTTCCCCCTCGGTAGCGCTCCTTCCTCCTTCTCATCCTCCCTCCCTTCCCAGGGAGGGGAGTTATTGCAAGGAAGCATTCAGCGTTAAGGTGAGCCACATTTCTTCTCCCTCCCTCCTTCCACCCTTTCATCCTTCTTTCTTCCCTGCCCCTTCTCTCTCTTTCTCCTCTCGCTCGCTTCCCCCTCCTCAGGATTGCTGCTGCTCCGTCTGGGAGGCGCTCAGGCCCTCAGCGCCAGGGAAGCAAAAGGGGCTTGGGAGGGAGGGAGTGTGTCTGAGAGCGTGAGTGAGTGAGAGAGAAAGAGAGGGAGGAGGGGGACCTGCCCTGGGCACACCACTCCCCAGCGCAAAGGGAAGATCTCTCTGGCTCTCTCAGACACACACACACACAAGCCCCTTCTTTTCTGACCCCTTCATTTGCGTTTCATGAACTGCCTCTTTAATGAGGAGAGAACCAGCCAGCCATAGGAGAGGGGAGGAGGAGAAAAGGAGGGAGGGGGGAATTGAATGAGAGGGAGCTCAAGGAAAGGCCTCCCACCCCCTTTCCCCCTCCTTTTCCTCCCCCCAGAATTATTTACATTCTTTGCAATTACCTAAGTTTACTTTGATGACTTGCACTGAATGGAATCAGCCAGGGGTAAACTGGCAGAATGAAAGCACACAGACCTTTCAACTGCAAGGCCATTCAATGCTGATCAATGTGGCCAGTAGAACAGTCATATATTCCAGTTCAAAGCAGAGATTGTGGGATTTTCTGCCTTGATATTCTGTATATTTATGCCCCTCATGTGTTCCATCCATCCCTCCCTCTCCCCTTATTTAAATAATATAATATGTAATTGTATATTTATGCAATGCCGGGGGCGGGGAGGGGTGGAGCTGGGGGAGGGGAGGGGGCGGAGCCAGGGAGGGGAGGGGCGGAGCCAGGACTTGGCCCCCCAGGTGATCAGTGACCGGAATTCCGGCCCAAGGTCCGGTAGAAGTTGGACAGCCCTGGTCTATATGTGTGTATGTGGAAAACGGCAGGGATTGTCTGCTAAGTATTGTACCTGTAATCCGCTCTGAGTCCCCTTCGGAAGAAGAGTGGAATATAAATAAAGTGTATAATAATAATTATTATAATTATAATATAAAATATCACTAAACCTGTTTTTCCTCCAGAGCCTCCAGTCTTCATTGGAGATTATCATCCCAGCCGCACTGAGCCCCTTGGTGGCAATGCTGTTCTCAACTGTGAGTTTGGAGGAAACCCACTACCAACTATTCAATGGAGCAAAAAAGGAGTTGGCATTCCAATCAGCAATCGCATCCGACAACTCAACAATGGATCCCTTGCCATATATGGCACAGTAGTGAGTGATTACATAAATCCAGATTGCAATGATCAACTATAATTATACATGATTTATCAGTTATATTTGTTTCCAGGAAGTTCAGAGACATTTTAAGGACGATCCCTTATGCCTTCCTACCAATCCAATATAAACTTTTTAGATATACCATTTTATGGGTGTCACATACTTTTTTATCATATTTATGTCCTTACTAGCTTGGGGACCCGGCGGTGCCCGAGTTATTTGAGAAAGGCATTGTGTGCCAAGGTTGGTTCCTATTAGATGTTTATGTGGCTTGCAGTGGTCTCAGGAACTTAGTGAAGGTACTGCAAGTCCCATTGGCCATGGTCCTTCCCCCTCCAAAGAGCACCAGGATGTAGAGTGGGTCATGGGGGCTCTGTGTGTCACATTTGGTCTTGATCATTCTTTGGATGAGGGTTGCAGCGGTCTCAGAAGGTGAGTGAAGGTATTTCAAGTCCCATCATCTGTGGTCCATCCTCCTTGAAACAGCACCAGGGTGTTGAGTGGGTCAAAGGGGCTCTGTGTGCGAATTTTGGCCTGTATTGGTCATTGGGTGAGGGTCGCGTTGTGAAGTGGGACATTGGGCCTCTGTGTGCCAAGTTTGGTCCTGATCCATCACTGCTGTGGGCCGCAGTGTCTGACTGCCTGAGGCCTTTCCTTTTCTCTCTGCGTCACTTTAGAATGTTGGAATGTGGATGTCCAATCAGAGTCCTTTATGCAAATAACATTTTAGTGGCAACCAATCTCCTCTGTCTGGTGCCTTAGAGTGTCGGTGTTCTGAGCCTGGCCAATCAGAGTCCTTTATGCAAATAATCACATAGTGGCAACCTATCGAACGCTGTCACATATTCCTTGGAAACGCTGTCATTTGGCTAACTCAAGCATTCAGTTGCATTTTGTTTTGCTGGCCAATCAGAGTCCTTTATGCAAATAGTGTCTCAGTGACAACCAATTACCTCTGACTGGTGCCTTGGAGTGTTGGAGTTATGAGGCTGGCGAATCAGAGTCCTTTATGCAAATAATCTGGTGTCTTAGAGTGTTGGAGTTCTGAGGCTGGCCAATCAGAGTCCTTTATGCAAATATTCCCACAGTGACAACCAATCGAAACGCTGGCACATATTCCTCCGCACCTCCCGCCCTCCGCACCTCCACAAACACTGACTTTTATTATATACATAGATTCATACATACATTGATATGATATGATATGATATACTATACTACTATCTCCTGGAAAAAAGGAACTACTGCTACAGTGAAGGATTAGAAAATCAAACTGGACAATTTGTCCATTCAAGCATTTGAAGATGATTTCCTATGTCTTCATTCCCGGTAGTGTTGAGAAGGGCTTGCCACCTCCTTTCTTCAGAGATGCTGTTTAACACTCATATTGCAAATAGCTGTAGCTGGAGGGGATTTCATTTTTTTTTCATTTTTAAGGAAACAATATTACTGGAGGCAGGAAGAATTTGGTTTCGGCAATTTTAATGCAAAATTAAACTTAAAGAATAAATCCCTATAGATTTTTTGTCCCCAGTCTAACCTCTCAAGTCACAGATATGTTGTGACATCATAAGCCTTTTACAAACTAAAATGACTATTCATACTGTTATTGAGGAATTGAAATGTTATTAGGAGATCTAAATTTATCTGTTGCATATATCGACTTTACAATAATATATCATACACACAAGCCACTCTCTACCAAGTGTTTCTGTAGCCCAGTCTGTGTATATGTGTTTTGTGTACATTTCTTGTGTATATGTGTGTGTGTGTGTATGTGTCTGTGTGGTTATGCATATGCATTGTAATGTATCTTGGGGCTTTTTAAGTCTCTTCTGCTGTGTTTTTCAGTGATTTTATGAGTGATGGTCACTTGTTGGCCTGATAGGTGTGTTGTGTCCAAATTTGATGTCAATTCGTCCAGTGGTTTTTAAGTTATGTTAATCCCACAAATGAACATTACATTTTTATTTATATAGATCAGGAGCCCTCAAACTAAGTCCTGGTGGCCAGATACGGCCCTCCAAGGTCATTTATCCAGCGCTCGCTGGCCAGATATGGCCCTCCAAGGTCATTTACCAAGCCCTTTGTCACAACTCCGTGTTTGGCGTGTGGCATGGCCCCTGGATCAGGCTGGCTTATCGCCCCTTGGTTGTAAGGGGGATAATGCCCAGGCCCCCTGGGGTGCCGAGTTTCCGTGGACAGGCATTGGGCCGCTCGCACCCCAGGCTTGCAAATTCATTGGACATTCGTGGGGGCTGTACGACCCTAATCCAGGACCCATGTGTGGCCACCAACACTTTGTTCCTGTTTTCAATAAATGAGTTGTGGCCATTTTCATCCAACCACTTGTGTCTGTGTTATTGTTCCTGGCACGAGTTGTGTCACCCTTGCACACGCAATAAGTTTATATTTGTTAAAATCGTTCTTCATGTTAATTATTGTATTGTTTTAAAGTGTTTTTTGCACTACAAATAAGATATGTGCAGTGTGCATAGGAATTCATTCATGGGTTTTTTTTTCAAATTATAATCTGGCCTTCCAACAGTGACCTGACCCTCTGTTTAAAAGTTTGAGGACCTCTGATACAGATTATATGGTACTGAATCTTTTCCAGTTTCTATGTGAGTACACACTCCCTTGCACCAAATCGTTTTGAATCCACTATATTGCATTGCAAGTCAACTAGTAGTTCTGTATTGATTTTTAAAATCTGAAAATATGTTTTTCTTCAGAATGAAGATGCTGCAGAATATACATGTGTAGCTACAAATGATGCTGGTGTGGTCGAACATCATGTCATCCTAATGTTACAGAGTAAGCTAAAAATGACTGTTCATACTGTTTGTTGAGGAATTGAAATGTTATTAGGAGATCAAAATTTATCTGTTGCATATATTGATAGAAGCAGCTTTTAAGACAAACCAAAGAGATTTATTTATTCCTCCATATTGGCAGTTTTGACTTTTGCAAATGCAAGTATTCATGTATTTGATTAAAATCTCTCTAGGGCAGTGTTTCCCAACCGCTGTGAGGCAGCACAGTAGTTTGCTGTGACGGACCTCCTGTTGTGCCATGAGAAAATCTCTCTGCCCCCCTTCTTTCCCCCCTGTCGCCCTCTAGGCCCTGAACCAAGACCTCCCTTGATAAACCACACAGTCAGCTGAGGTACAACAGGTTTATTTAGAATAAATGTAAAGGAAAGAGGTTGAAAGCAATCTTATAGTGCTTTCAATAGCAGCAATTCTCAGGAGTCAAGCAATGAGTAAATAGTCTCAGATCAATCAGGATTCGGCTGAAGGCAATTAGGAACAAAGCAGGGTTCAATAGCAAGGAAAGTCTTTTCAGGAGCAAACAGGAATGTAGCAAGGAAACAAGGCTTTGCCCAAGCGGGCTAGATCCAACAGCCAGGAAGCTGGCAGGCAATGTCCTTAGGTAGGCCCAGTGGCCTCTTTCAGAGATCCATCATCCTGGATGCGGTGTTGGCACGAGATACAGCTCCGGGCCAACACCAAACGGTTATACTGTCCAAACCCTTTGATCTTAGCCACATAACTTTGCGTCGAGTGTCAAAGTAGGCATGATGGATGGTAGCTGTTGTTTTAACTACCTCAGCTCCTCAAGAATGTAAACCCAATTAGTGTTACCAGCTGCAGAAAGGAGTTAGGCCTTTCTCAGTCCTGGGCCTCTCCGCTTATCATCAGGGATAGCTTTGGTAACCTTGACTGTTTCACCCTGCTCGCTTGGTACCAGGTTCTCATGAGAAAGGCAAGCAGGCCTGGAAGGAATCTTAAAGCCAACATGGCTACAGTATTGTTCATGGGAGACTGAGGCTTGTGGGGCTTGGGGCCTGACACCCCCTCTTCCTGCCGAACTCCTGCTGCTTGGGGGGGGGGGGGGGAGGAAGGGCCAGGTGGCGGCGAAGAAAAAGAAGAAGGGGCTGGGGCACCGCCTCCTTCGGCCATTTCCCCAGCCAGCCTCCAATCTGCTGAAGCCGCATGAAGGAGGAGCCCCGCCCACTGGAGCCCGTCCACCACTCATACTTCTCCTCCTCCGTGCAGCTTCAGCTGTGGTAGAACTGAAGCCAAGGGAGGGGCGGGGCATGATGCAGCCTGGCTCCGCCCCTCCCCCAGCTTCAGCTCTCCCACAGCTTCTCTAGCCTTGAGGGGACAGTGCCAAGCCAGCATTGTGCTGGCTCTGCCACCGCTGGCTTGGCATTGCCCCCTCAAGGCTGGAGAAGCTCTGGGAGAGCTGAAACTGGGAGGATGGGGGTGGGGCATGGCGCAGCCTGGCTCCCCCCTCCCCCCTGCCTTTGGCTCTCCCAGAGCTTCTGCAGCCTTGAGGGGACAGTGCCAAGCCAGCATTGTGCTGGCTCTGCCACCGCTGGCTTGGCACTGCCCCCTCAAGGCTGGAGAAGCTCTGGGAGAGCTGAAACCGGGGAAGGGGGCAGGGCATGGCGTGGCCTGGGTCCTCCTCCCCCTGGCTTCACTCCCAGCAGCTGCTCCAGCAGGCCACCATCCCCAGCCGTTCTTTACTGTGTTAGAGTGACATTTTATGTCATTTTGGTTGGTGGTGTGCCCCAGGATGTTTTTAATGTTAAAAGTGTGCCGCGGCTCAAAAAAGGTTGGGAAACACTGCTCTAGGAATCTGTAGGTCCACTAGTATGATTCTCTAGTCAACTTCCTCCAGACATTTCTAGTAATTTCCTCAGATGCAATTCTGTTTATAGCCTTTAACATAAGTTGACCATAAAGTTATGCTGGAAGACCTGACATTTTCTAATGAGGGGTCTTATTTCCCCAAGCCCATTTCCTCTCCCTATGTGATGAGACATGCTTTAGTCTTTCCACAAAGAGTTGTTTGGATAAGAACACACTTAGGATTTCTGTCATCTATCTGGCAAAGTAAGTCTTGTTTTAAGCTAATCCTTCCCTCACAACTTCCCTCTCCTGGATGTTTATCACTCTCTAACTTACCAGGGTCTTGGAGGAGTCCCTGGATGGTTGGATTGGGTGTTTTGTGGAGAAAAGGGAGAAAGACTCTGGTCAAGACCCGGAGTGGATACGGGTTGAGCACTGCCTCCATTACATTGCGGTTGGAAAGTGCTCCCACAAAGAGGTCTGAGACTCTTAAATCAGTCTCCTTCGGCATTGTGATGAGCGGAATTTGACCTATCGGTCTCGGAGGAGATGTATTGAAGATCTGGCTAAGAACACCATCCTGCCTGCCTGCCTGCCTGCCTTCCTATGCGTTGCTGGCTCATATGGAAGCTTGGAGAGGCCCGATGGTTCTCTGTAGTTCCTGCCACCGTTTGCCTCCGTGGCTCTGTCTCCACTACCACCCGAATCCCCTCCTGCCTTCTGTGTTCATCTCAGGGATGCTGGGATCATACACTTTGGACTGAAACTGGATTATGATTTGGATTTGGTGACTTAGAAATAAATAAATAAATTGTGAGTTATATAATTGAGAGTTAAATTAAACATTGTTTCTACTTACACATTGAAATCAATGGGACTCGAATTAAATTAAGGAAATACTTACCATTTTAATACGTCTATGGCAAATAACTTTGGATTTAGTCTTTAGTCTTGTGCACTAAGCTTCTCATTTTCCAGATTTCCTCCACTTCCCTGATTTCCTCCTCCACCTATTACTCTACCCTAAGTGAAAATCATTCCTTGAGGGAGGCAGTTCTCAGGAAGAGAGAGACACCACTAAGCATACTTGTGAATTTAAGTGGATTCATCATGAGCTGATCTGATTAACTTTCAAGGCCTTGTATGGTCTGGGGCCAGGAACAAAGGGTTGGCTGCCGGGCATGGGTTCTGGTCAAGATCGATCAGCCCTCTGCTGACCGATATCAAGAGGATCCAACAGGGGGCCAACCAGCAGAATACCGGGCAACCAACACATCACCCCTGGAAAACGCCAGCTGCTCCCTCCCCGGCCAGTAGGAGCAGGCCTGGATCATGGCCTTTTGGCGCCCTAGGCTCTGCCCTGCCCCTGGCTCCGGCCCCGCCTGCTCGCCGGCACGAGGAGGAGGAGGAAGAAAAGGACGGGGCCTCCCCACGACTTCTCCCTCCCTCCTAAAGCCACCATGCCGGCCTCAGAAGCGGCCGAAATTGCCCTTTTCAGGCTGGCATGATGGCTTGAGGAGGGAGGGAGGAGCCATGGGGAGCCTCCCCGCGGCTTCTCCCTCCCTCCTAAAGCCACCATGCCGGCCTGAAAAGGGCAATTTCGGGCAGCTTCTGAGGCCGGCATGGTGGCTTTAGGAGGGAGGGAAAAGCTGTGGGGAGGCCTTCCTCCTCCTCGCGCTGGCGAGGAGATGGCCGTGGATGGCGCTTCTGCCGCCACGCGCATACGCACATTTTTTGAACTTTTTTTGAATTTTTAAAAAAACTTGGGGGGGGGTTGGGATCTGCTGCCCCCCCCCATGGCTGCTGCCCTAGGCCATGGCCTAGGGTGGCCTTATGGGTAATCCGAGCCTGAGTAGGAGAGGGGCAGAAACCAGATCCAGAGCCCATGCCACCTGCCACAAAAAGGGGCCAGCTGCTGATAGGCCCAACTGACCTGTGGCGGGAAACTTCCCACCATGCAGGGGGCTTCTGGGAAGAAGATGCCCCCTGCCACCATCTTGGCCTGAGCGAAGGCGCCCTGCCGCAACAGGTCTTGCCCGGTAAGTCGGGCAATGAATTTCTTAGAAGTACGTATTTGAAAAAAAAATAGAAATGTTTAAGAAATAGGAGTATAAACAAATGGAAGATCCATATCAAACTTGGTAAAATCTAGATATATAACACTATAGCAAATAAAATTTCCAATTTACTTTCCAACACACAGGGAAGGGATTATTGGATCAAATGAAGTGATTCTCATTCTTAGTGACTGATTGCAAAAATCAGCAATCTTGAAACATTCTGTTTATCTTAGGTGCACCTATAATTACTACTGAGCCAGTAGAGACTATTGTTGATGCTGGAACTACAGCCATGCTGAACTGCCAAGCAGAAGGAGAACCCCCTCCAACTATCGAATGGTCCCGTAATGGCTGGCCTCTCCGGGGTCAAAACCGAATATCCATTTTGACAAATGGCTCCTTACATATTGTAGCTGCACGCAAAGAGGATACTTCTGAGTATGAATGTGTAGCTAGGAATCTCATGGGCTCTGTTTTGGTCAAAGTGCCATTCATTGTCCAAGGTGAGTGCTATCTTCTTCTACTTTTTCGTTTTGCTGAAAGAGAAACTCTTTGCAATGCAAAAGTGTGCAGGCTCTCAAATAGAAAGTAATACTGTCTATACATTCAATAACCAGTCATGTTTGTCTTGAAGCACACTCTATACCAGGGCTGTCCAACTGGCGGCCCGGGGGCCGTATACGGCCTTCCAGCCCCTTCCCTCCGGCCCCTCAAGCTTTTTAATAAAAAATAAAAATTGAAAAATAAAATAATATTTTTTAAAAAAAATACCTACTTCTGGGTTTGGAGCAAGTATTGCGAGAATACGCAATCTACACGGGATTTCGCTGTCAACGCGAGATCACGCCGGCGTTGACAGCGAAATCCCGTGTGGATTGCGTATTCTCGCGATACTCTTCGGCTACTCTACTACTGGATCGCTGAGGCCCACAGACGTGATTAGGACCTTCTTCGACTCAGTCGGTCATCGCCTCTCTTGTCGTCCGGGTACTCCTGGATCCTGCGCGTTTGGAAAAGGTAGGCCGAAGCAGGGGCTCCTCAGGGGCTCCTCATTCCCTCCCCATCTCCCCTCATGTACAAATATAAAATTAAATATATTTAAAGATTAAATATGGGATTTGGAATTAAATATATTTAATATTAAATAAAAATAAGGGGAGGATGGAATTAAATATATTTAATATTAAATAAAAATAAGGGGAGAGGGGAGGATGGAATTAAATATGTTTAATATTAAATAAAAAGAAGGGGGAGGGGAGGATGGAATTAAATATATTTAATATTAAATAAAAATAAGGGGAGAGGGGAGGATGGAATTAAATATATTTAATATTAAATTAAAATAATTTAAGATCTTATCACTGCATTTGATCTCAGTAAAAGATTATATTTGACTGTATGCATGCAGGCGGGGGCAGAGCCGGGGGAGAGGGCTGAGCCGGGGGCGGGGAGGGGTGGAGCCGGGGTGGGGGCGGAGCTGGGGGCGGGGGCAGACCCTACAGCCCCCCAGGTCATCAGTGACCGGAATTCAGGCCCCTGGGCTGGTAGAAGTTGGAAAGCCCTGCTCTATACCACGAGAGGCCTGGTTTTATATCAGCTTGCTGTTATATTACATGGAAAAATTGATGACAACATCATATGAGACAAAGATGGTTTAGTGCATTTTATTTATTTGTTTGTTTATTTATTTATAGTATTTATATTCCGCTCTTCTCACCCAGCAGGGGACTCAGGGCGGATTACAATGTACATATACATGGCGAACATTCAATGCCGTAGACACACAACATATATAGACAGACACTCAGAGGCTATTAAACATTCCAGCTTCTGGCCTTCAGGGGAGCTGTGGCTTCCTCATTCTTTGCATACATCCTGGAGATTTTTATGGCCTCGTAAATCACTTAAATTAGCCTCCCCACAAAGTGGTACCTAAATTTCCTAATTGACAGATGCAGGTGTCTTTCGGCACCCCCCATAATGTCTCTTTGCATTTTATTTTTTTCCTGCCTAAGTGGAGTATCTTGCATTTGTCACAGTTGAACTTCATTTTGTTAGTGTTAGCACATCTCTCTAATCTGTTAAGATCTTTTTGAATTCTGCTCATTTAGAATGGTTTGGGACCAGGTTACCTACATTTTCCCATGCAATCTGCCCTTAGGTCCTCGGGGGGCTATGTTTATGATGATTATTCGTTTTTAACTAAGTTGTAAACTGCCTCAAGCCATGAGGAGATGCGGGTAAGAAATAAAATTATCATCATCATCATCATCTGAAGATACTTTTTTATTTGGCCACATTTTCATGTATTTTTAAGAGGGAGTAGGGAAAAAGATAACATGCATATTTCTGACTGATAGACACATTGGCTTAAATTAACACTGATGTTCTTGTTCAGTGCATGGTGGATATTCCGAATGGCTTGATTGGCAACCATGTAGCGTGGCATGTGGTCAAGGTGTTCAAAAGAGAATTCGTCTGTGCAACAGTCCATTCCCTGCAAATGGTGGACGGCGATGTATGGAACCTGATAATGAAAGACGCAGCTGTCAGAACAAACCATGTCCAGGTAGACAAATTGCATAAATACTTTAATTGTTAGACATTGGAATGGCAATTAGAATCATAGAATCATAGAGTTGGAAGAGACCTCATGGGCCATCCAGTCCAACCTTGGAGGGAAGGAAAGCCTTGTCCAAACAGGGAGTTTAACCCACTTTGGTCAAGGCTTTCCCACAAAAGCCCCGCTTTGAACATGGCTTTCCTTCCTGCCTTGGAGGGAAGGAAGGCCTTGTCCAAACCGGGAGTTTAACAATAGTCCACAGCTGATCAGGTTTGAACAGAAGCTGATCAGGTTTGAACTGTGGACTATTGTATCTCCCCCAGACGTTTGGCTCCGGTGCTGTGTTACCTCATATTTGTATTTATAATTCTTTTGTTGTTGACTACTTACCGCAGGTAGAAGCGAGTTGTTAGGTTCTCCGTGTTTGTAGAATCATGATGACTTCTGATGCTTATTGTATTGTAGTATGTTTTTACATGCATCTGGTGGTGCCTCATTAGATTGACGTGTATAATTATATATAATAACACAGACAATTTTGAATGATTCAGATATCTTGGGTGATTTATACATTCTTATATAATATACTTTGTTTCTTCCTTACATACAGGATAATATATTATATAGATCATTTTCCTTTTTTCGATCCACTTATCTTTCCATCACCCAATTTGATCGTTTTGGGCACCTGCGACAGTTTGAGGTCCTATTGGTTTTCTCTTTAACAGTAACGAAGGCTTCCGAATTTCGGAAATACATCTGAAACAATTTCGAGGATAATGCCCAAAACTTCGGAAGTCTATCAGATACCCTTCCTTTCGGTTTTGGGAGGAGCCAGGAGGAGGTGGACGGAAGGCGCGCGCCTCCGTGGGGCTTCCGTCCACCGCCTCCTCCCCCCCCCGTGACCGAACGGAGGCCGCAAAGAGGAGGGCGGGACTTCCCTTCATCCTCCTTGTGCCTTCCTTTCGGTCACGGGAGGTGGAGAAGGCAGCGGATGGAAACCCCATGGTGCCGCGCGCCTTCTCCGTCCACCTCCTCCTGGCTCCTCCCACGACCGAAAGGAAGGCGTGAGGAGGATGAAGGGGAAGTCCCGCCCTCCTCCTTGCTGCCTGGGCCTCCCCCTTGCAAAGAAAGGAGGTGGCCAGGAGGAGGAGGAGGAAGGAAAGCCCGCTGGTGGGCGCGGCGCATGCATGCATGCCCGCCAGCGGGGCAGAGCTCCCTTCCTCCTCCTCCTCCTGGCCGCCCCTTCCTTTGCAAGGGGGTGGCCCAGGCAAGGAGGGCGCCATTCCTCCTCCCCTCCCCTCGCAGCGCTCCCCCGCCCTCTCCTGACTCTCTTGGGAGAGGGGGGGGGAAAGCGCTGAGGGGGCATTTTTTTAATTTCGGGGCCAAAGCCGCTGCCCCCAAACCCGCCGCCCGGGGCCATGGCCTCATCTGGCCTCGCGGGTAATCTGGCCCTGCCTACATCCGAAGTGACTTTTGAACCATTATTTTCCCTTATTAAACAGGCCTACTATTTAACAATGCAATTTCTTCTTCTGCCATCTCCTATCCTCTCCCCAGAATTGCACTTCCTGGCCGTAACCTCAAGATTCTTTACTTAAGCAACCACTTAACATCCCAGATCCCTGGGTCTTTGTTTGTCTCCTCCTCCTCTTCTTCTGTGCCCTTCCTTTCCTTCTTCGGTAAAGACCCTTGCAGTATGTGTTAATAGTGTTTATATATCTATATATATATATTCTGTTTAGTTGATGGCAACTGGTCTGAATGGTCATCTTGGGAAGAATGCTCTACAACCTGTGGACAAGGCAACAAGACAAGAAGCAGAACGTGCAGCAACCCTTCAGCTCAGCATGGTGGAAAACTCTGTGATGGCCATGCAGTGGAGTCAGTCATGTGCAAGATCAGGCCCTGCCCCGGTGAGAGTACAGAGTGGTTAAGTAGTGCACATGAGTCAGACTTTATTGGCATTACCTTCTCTAGAGTGTTATGTAAAGCACGGGTATCCAGACTAGCATATGAAAAGGAGATTTTACCGTTTCCTTTCATTTTCCTTTCATTCTGTTCTTCTTGATCTTTTTTTTTTACATCTGCCCCCACACCCCAATAACTATCTCTACACAGGCCCGGATTAACCAATTTTGGCACCAGAGGCCACACTTTGGAATTACGCCCCAAACCAACCTCTACCGCCTCCTCCTCCTCACGTCTCCGCGCGCCTCCTTCTTCCGTACGCCCACGGGGCGAGCCTTCCTCTTCCTCCTTGCCACACGCTCAGCTTTTTTGAGCCAAGGAAGCCGGGCAAATCGCAGAGGAGGAGAAAGGGAAGCCCCCCCCCCGGGCGCCCAAAGATCAACTTTTTTAAAAATGGGGGGTCCGGATCTGGCGCCCTCCCCCAGCTGCGCCCCTAGGCTGTGGCCTAGTGTGGCCTTATGGGTTATCCGGGCCTGTCTCTACGGAGGCCTTTCTTTTCCCAATGTAATGTATAGATACCGGATGTTCAGAAAGATCTCAGTTTTCTCTGAGACTTGTCTGCATATATAGGGAACTGAATGAAGAATATAAGGCTTGAAAATGTTACTTTTTGGACTGCAACTCTCAGAACATCCCTGTCAGTATAATCAGCAAAGACAGTTGTTGACTCGCAAATTCTGAGTCTTGCTTTTCCAGTCTTTGGAAGGAGGCCAGAATGAATGGGAAAGAAGGATTGTTTGGATGACTTCTGCTTAGACTACCTTTGGGTCCAAGCCAATGTTTTATTTTCTTTTTCTTTCTAAAAAGAGTTTAACTTTGTGTCTCTTGCAGTTAATGGTGCCTGGAGTTCTTGGCTTCAGTGGGGGCCGTGCAGCAAGACCTGTGGCAAAGGTACTCACACAAGATTACGACTGTGCAATAACCCCCCTCCATCATTTGACGGTTCTCATTGTGATGGGGCTGATACGCAGATGCAAGTTTGCAATGAGAAACACTGTCCAGGTAAGTGACAAATAGCATGAGCCACTTATTTGGAAGGTGATGTGGTTTGTGGATTGTGTCTTCAAAAACAAAATCAATTTCATAAACATTTAGACTTATTTTGACAGTAGCAGATTGTTAATAGAAAGTATGCAGGGAGGAGAAGTTGTGATAATCTGCGTTCTGGAAGAATTACCGTATTTTTCGCACCATAAGACGCAGTTTTTTTCCTCCCAAAGTGGGATGAAAAATCAGCCGCGTCTTATGGTGCACATATGCAGGGGGGGGCTGGAGCAGAGGAGGGGCGGCGATATACTCACCCTGTCGCCGCCTCTCCTCTTCTCTGGTCCGTTGCGGCGGCGGAGGGACGCTGATTCGCTCGCCCTCTGCCTCCTTTTCCTTCCCCCACCTTTGCTTCCCTCGAGGAAAGGGCGGAGGGAAGGAAAAGGAGGCGGGCGGAGCGAACCGCGTCGCGTCAGAGCTGACTTGACGCGGTTCGCTCTCCCTCTGCCTCCTTTTCCTTCCCCCGCCCTCAAGGAAAGGGGCGGAGGGAAGGAAAAGGCGGAGGCGGAGCGAACCGCGTCGCGTCAGAGCTGACGCGGCGCGGTTCGCTCTCCCTCTGCCTCTTTTTCTTCCCCCGCCCTCAAGGAAAGGGCGGAGGGAAGGAAAAGGAGGCGGAGCGAACCGCGTCGCGTCAGCTCTGACGCGGCGCGATTCGCTCTCCCTCTGCCTCCTTTCCTTCCCCCACTTTTGCTTCCCTCGAGGAAGGGCGGAGGGAAGGAAAAGGAGGCAGTGGGCGATCGAACCGCGTCGCGTCAGAGCTGACGCGACGTGGTTCGCTCCGCCCTCTGCCTCCTTTCCTTCCCCCACCTTTTCTTCCCTCAAGAAAGGGTGTGGGGAAGGAAAGGGAGGCAGAGGGCGAGCGAACCAGCGAGCCCTCTGAGAAGACGCACCTGCTGATAAGACTTACCTAGATTTTAGAGGGGAGCGAAAATATTTTTTTTTCCTATTTTCCTCCTCTAAAATCTAGGTGCGTCTTATCAGCAGGTGCGTCTTTATGGTGCGAAAAATACGGTAAGTCTTATCAGCAGGTGCGTCTTCTCAGAGGGCTCGCTGGTTCACTCGCCCTCTGCCTCCTTTTCCTTCCCCCACCCTTTCCTTGAGGGAAGAAAGGTGGGGAAGGAAAGGAGGCAGAGGGGCGGAGCGAACCGCGTCGCGTCAGCTCTGGCGCGACGCGGTTCGATCGCCCTCTGCCTCCTTTTCCTTCCCTCCGTCCTTTCCTCGAGGGAAGCAAAAGTGGGGGGAAGGAAAAGGAGGCAGAGGGAGAGCGAACCGCGTCGCGTCAGAGCTGACGCGACGCGGTTCCCGCTCCGCCCTCTGCCTCCTTTTCCTTCCTCCCACCCTTTCCTTGAGGGCGGGGGAAAGAAAAGGAGGCAGAGGGAGAGCGAACCGCGTCAGCGTCAGCTCTGGCGCGACGCGGTTCCCACCTCCTTTTCCTTCCCTCTGCCCTTTCCTTGAGGGCGGGGGAAGGAAAAGCAGGCAGAGGGAGAGCGGGCCGTGTCGCGTCAGCTCTGGCGCGACGCGGTTCGCTCGCCTCCGCCCCTCCTTTTCCTTCCTCCGCCCTTTCCTTGAGGGGCGGGAAGGAAAAGGAGGCAGAGGGAGAAACAAACCGCGTCGCGTCAGCTCTGACGCGACCTGCGTTCGCTCCGCCCCTGCCTCCTTTTCCTTCCCTCTGCCCTTTCCTCGAGGGAAGCAAAGGTGGGGGAAGGAAAAGGAGGCAGAGGGTGAACGAACCAGCGTCCCTCCGCCGCCGCAACGGACCAGAGAAGAGGAGAGGCGGCACAGGTGAGTATATCGCCGCCCTCCCTCTGCTCAGCGCCTCCCCCGCCTGCATATTCGCACCATAAGACGCGGCTGATTTTTCATCCCACTTTGGGAGGAAAAAAACTGCGTCTTATGGTGCGAAAAAATACGGTACCTAGATTTTAGAGGGGGAGCGAAAATATTTTTTTTTCCTATTTTCCTCCTCTAAAATCTAGGTGCGTCTTATCAGCAGGTGCGTCTTATGGTGCGAAAAATACGGTACCTTGACTTGAAATGTTTAGGGCAAAATATTTTATTGTACGGAATTTCTTCCTACTTGGTGACACTTTTCTACACAATACTAGGGGATGGGATTTAGAGTCAAATGTTCAGATACGGCTTGAGTTTGTGTACCTTATAATTCTGGAAATTAAGAGCCTCACTTAATATTTTCAACTGAAGCATGTGAACAAGTCTTGCCTGATCAGCTTTTCTAGCTCAGAATGACATTTTAGAAATATTTTGATTATTCATCAGCTGTCCTGGAAACTAGGACTTGGAGCAATGGGTTCAAGTTACAAGGAAGGGGGTTCACCTGAACAGTAGGAAGCACTTCCTGACCATATGAGCTGTTCAACAGTGGATCTCTTTGCCTCGGAGCATGGTGGAAGCTCCTTCCTTAGGGTCCTTCCAGACAGGCCCTATATCCCAGGATCTGATCCCAGGTTATCCCAAATTATCTGGGATATCTTATAGTTCAGTTTAAAGCAGAAATCCTGGGATCAGATCCTGAAATATAGGGCCTGTCTGGAAGGGCCCTAAGGAAGTCTAGATGGGGTACTTTGTTCTTTTCATGCATGGCAGAGCATTGGACTAGATGGCTCATGTGTTCTCTTCCAACTCTATTATTCTATTATTCTAGACATCTTTCTGCCATGTTACTTTTCTGCCTTGTTAATAATAATAATAATAATAATAATAATTTTATGTTTACACACCTCTCCCTGCAGCTCGATATGGGTTACAACACAATTTAAAAACACAAACATCGCAAAACTTCAACAAATATACATATGTCTATCAAAGATCCACATTAAAACTGTATTTCTATAAAATACATATCTATCTATCTATTACATATAATAAAAGTCAGTGTTTGTGGGCGGTGGGCGGGTGGGGGGCGGGTGGGCCGAGCGACGGGAGGAATATGTGCCAGCATTTCGATTGGCTGCCACTCCAGGATTATTTGCATAAATGGCTCTGACTGTAAGGCTTCCTCTACTTAATTTCCCAGACTAGGCCACAACCAGATTTGACAGTAAGGCTTCCTCAACTTCATTTTCCTGACTAGGTCCACAACAATGACAGAACAAGACCAAACTTGGTGCACAGACACCACCCCCCCCCCCAAGATGCACTCTAAATCTTGGTGCAGTTTGAGGTAGGATGCACCATGGATGACGTAAATTGCAGTACTTTAACTCACTTGCTTAGAGCACAGTGGCCTACACCAATGACGGATCAGGACCACACTTGCCACACAGAGGCCCAATGCAATACCAAGCTTGACACACAGTGCCCTTATGACCCACTGTACATTCTACTGCCGTATGGAGAAGAGTGGGACTTGAGATACCTCCATGGATTATGGGATTTGTAGTACTTTCAAAGCCTTCATTTCCCACAAACCACTGCAGCCCTGAACAAAGACCTAAAAAGACTACACTTGGCACCTTGTGCCCCCATGACCCAGTCTCCATTCTTCTATAGTTTATAGGAGGGTGGACCATGGATGATGGAACTTGAAGTACCAAACACCAACCTTGGCACACAATGCCTTTCTCAAATAGATGGAGATCTTGTGGTTGGGCCGCTCGGGTGGTGTAGATGTCCAGCTTCCGACCCTGGACGGTGTGGCGCTATGCCCATCGCCTTCCGTTAAGAGCCTGGGGGTCCATCTGGACTCCCAGCTGACTATGGAGGCCCAGGTCTCCGCGGTCAGCAAGGTTGCTTTTTTTCATCTGCGACAGGCTCGGAGGCTGGCCCCTATATCTCCCGGAATGACCTGGCCACGGTGATCCAAGCTACGGTCATCTCAAGGCTGGATTACTGTAACGCGCTTTACGTTGGCCTTCCTTTGTCGGCGACCCGGAAGCTCAAGCTGGTGCAGAACACTGCCGCCCGGCTCCTGTCTGGAACCCCAGCAGGCCGCCACATCACACCTGTTTTGCAGGATCTGCACTGGCTCCCAATCGAGCACCGGATCTCCTTCAAGGTGTTGGTTCTTACCTTTAAGGCCTTGCATGGCCTGGGGCCAGCGTACTTGAGGACCGACTCACCCCACACTGTCCCCGAGATCACTACGCTCCGAGGATGCTAATTTGTTAGAGATACCCTCGGCGAAATCGGCTAAACTGACATCTACTCGCGGAGGGCATTCTCGTTATAGCTCCTACGCTGTGGAACGCCTCCCGGCTGGAACGCGGGCTATAAAGGACCTGCTCCCGTTAGACGTGCCTGCAAAACTTATTTGTTTAAGCAGGCCTTCGGTGAGTAGGTCCTGCCCATGTTCCGCTTTAGCCGCTGTCCTGGGGTGTCACGCTATCTAATTTCTTAAGTGTACCTGGGGTTTTGTATTTTGCTGTTTTTAACTGTTTAATTGTCTTAGATGTTTTATCGCATTGCTTGTGTGTAGTTGTACCTTCGGTTCCTGTGAGCCGCCGCGAGCCTCAGGGAGTCGGCGGCATAGAAACCCGAATAATAAATAATAAATAAATAATAAATAAATAACCCGGGCACCGCCGGGTCCCCAAGTTAGTTATACATAAAACAGACATCAAACAAAGGACATGAATTTAAGATTTATAGTAAAAAAAAAACAAACCTGGATAGGCCTGCCTGAAGAAATGTGTCTTTAGATGGTTTTTAAATTCAATCAGCTGATCTAGCTGTCGGAACTCTACTGGCAGATCTTGGGGCAGATCTGGGTGGTGGTCAACATTTGAGTTCTGGGAGACTGGAGCAGGTGCCCCACAGAGGACCTCAGTGTTCTGGGTGGATTGTACGGGAGAAGGCTCTCCTGAAGATAACCTGGACCCAAACCATGTAAGGCTTTAAAGGTCACAACCAACACCTTGTACACCTTGTACATTGCCCAGAAACTAATTGGCAGCTAGTGGAGTGGCTTTAGGGTAGGTGTAATGTGGTCACTCCTAGAAGTTCCTGTAACCAATCTGGCTGCTGTATTTTGAACCAACTGGAGTTTCTGAACTTTGTACAAAGGTAGCTCACAGTAAATCAGATTGCAGAAGTCCAACATTGAGGTTACCAGTGTGTGCACTAACATCTTCAGGTCCTCCAAATCTAGGAAGGAGCACAGCTGGCATATCAGCTGAACCTGCTAGTAAAAAGCCCTAATTGTCACATCTATTTGGGCTGACATTTAGGGGGACATTAGGAGGGATGATCCAGGAGCACTCCCAAGCTGCAAACATAGCCATCCAGAACTGGTTTACATACTTCCATCCCCAGATTAGGACCTTGATGACAAGCACCTGTTTTGTCTACACTCAGTTTCAATTTGTTTTTCCTCATCCAGCCCGTTCAGGCATTTACTCAAAGGAGACACACTATCCTTAGCTGAAGCTGTTTTGGAAGGCATGGAGAAATATATTTGGGTGTCATCAGCATACCGATAAGACCCCACTCCATGCTTACAGATGATCTCTCCCAGGGGCTTCGTGTAAATATTAAAGAGCACCAGGGATAGAATGGCACCTTGTGGGATACCATATAGCAGCTTTTTTTGGAGAAGCAACTCTCCCCTATCATCACCATCTGGAACCTGCCTAAGAGGCACAGCGCCCCCCAGGTGTTACAGAAGGATGCCATGGATGATTGTATCAAAGTCCGCGGAGAGGTCTGAAGCACCAACAGGACACACGCACACCCTGTTGGTGTTGAGACGGAGGTCATCCAATAATGCAGTGTTTCTCAACCTTCCTAATGCCGCAACCCCTTAAAACAGTTCCTCATGTTGTGGTGACCCCCGAGCATAAAATTATTTTGTTGCTACTTCATACCTGTAATTTTGCTACTGTTATAAATCATAAGGTAAATATCTGATATGCAGGATGTATTTTCATTCACTGGACCAAATTTGGCACAAATATCTGATATGCCCATATTCAAATACTGTTGGGGGGTGGTGGTTATTGATTTTGTAGTTAATAAATAGTAATACGTAAATAAATGAAGTTAATAAATAGTAATAAGTAAATATATTATTCCAGGGCTGTCCAACTTCTACCGGCCCAGGGGCCTGAATTTCGGTCACTGATGACCTGGGGGGCCCTAGGGTCTGCCCCTGGCTCCGCCCCCACCCCGGCTCCACCCTCTCCCCACCTCCGGCTCCGCCCTCTCCCCCGGCGCCCTCTCCCCTTATTTTAATTTAGTATTAAATATATTTAATTCCATCCTCCCTCTCCCTTATTTTTATTTAATATTAAATATATTTAATTCCATCCTCCCCTCTCCCTTATTTTTATTTAATATTAAATATATTTAATTCCATCCTCCCTCTCCCTTATTTTTATTTAATATTAAATACATTTAATTCTATCCTCCCTCTCCCTTATTTTAATGTATCCCATCTCCCCTTATTTCATCTTTAAATATATTTAATTTTATATTTAACACATGAGGGGAGATGGGGGGAGGGAATGAGGAGCCCCCTGAGGAGCCCCCTGCTTCGGCCTACCTTTTCCAAACACGCAGGATCCAGGAGTACCCGGACAACGAGAGAGGCGACGACCGACTGAGTCAAAGAAGGTCCTAATCGCGCCTGTGTGGGCCTCAGCGATCCAGTAGTAGAGTAGCTGAAGAGTATCGCGAGAATACGCAATCCACCCGGGATTTCGCTGTCAACGCCGGCGTGATCTCGTGTGGATTGCGTATTCTCGTGATACTTGCTCCGAACCCGGAAGTAGGGTTTTTTTTTTTTAAAATTATTTATTTTATTTTTCAATTTTTATTTTTTATTAAAAGGTTAGGGGGCGGAATGGGCTGGGGGCCGTATATGGCCCCTGGGCCGCCAGTTGGACAGCCCTGTATTATTCTATCCGCTAACGCCTCTATTCCTGAAACAAAGGGCAGTGGTGACAGGGGACGGCCTTGTCTTACTCCCTTTGAATTGGGAACTCCCTGATGTTTCTTCATTTATTCTGACTGTAGCTGTTCCTTTTCTGTATAGTTCTTTGGTTGCTTTAAGAAATAGGTCACCTACTCCAGATTTCTTCATAACCTCCCACAAAAACTCATGATTTATTGAATCAAATGCCTTACGTATATGTAATTTTAAGAGAGCTACTTCTTCTTCTTTTCTTATGTTCAATTATATTTAGTATATTTCTAATAAAAGAATTCCCAAATCTTTTTTCAACCAGTGAACGGAAAGTGGGCTTCCTGGTCCAGCTGGAGCACCTGTTCCATGTCCTGTGGAGGAGGTACCCGTCAGAGAACAAGAGATTGTTCAGACCCATCTCCACAATATGGTGGATACAAGTGTGAAGGAAATGACATGCAAGTTGATTTTTGCAATAGTGATACATGCCCCAGTAAGTATCTTTGTGACTCCTGCTATAAGTCAAGTAAGTGCATACCATAAAGAGCACTTCCCCTTCCGTTTGTATAAAACTAGAGGTCACATCAAATTATAGTCCATAATAATGTTATAACTGGGAATAGGCAAATAGATTTAAATATGGTATTTTCCAAAGTTTTCCATTGCTTGTACTCAGAATTTGGTTCCAATAGGACAGGGCTGCCCAGGAAGTCGATCGCGATCGACTGGTCGATCCCGGGACCGAAGGAGGTCGATCCCAGCCGGATGGGGCACTTCTAGAGGGGGCGGAACCAGGCTGCGCAAAGCCCCGCCCCCGGCTTCAGCGCTACCACAGCTTCTTCAGCCTTGAGGAGGGTAGTGCCAAGCCAGTAGTGGCTAGTTATGCCACCACTGGCTTGGCACTACCCTTCTCCAGCCTGGAGAAGCTGTGGTAGCGCTAAAGCCAGAGGGGGAGTGGGCGGAGCCATGCCACGCCAAGCCACGTCCCTCCCCCAGCTTCAGCGCTACAACAGCTTCTTCAGCCTTGAGGAGGGTAGTGCCAAGCCATTAGTGGCTAGTTATGCCACCACTGGCTTGGCACTACCCTTCTCCAGCCTGGAGAAGCTGTGGTAGCGCTAAAGCCAGAGGGGGAGTGGGCGGAGCCATGCCACGCCAAGCCACGTCCCCCCAGCTTCAGCGCTACAACAGCTTCTTCAGCCTTGAGGAGGGTAGTGCAAAGCCATTAGTGGCTAGTTATGCCACCACTGGCTTGGCACTACCCTTCTCCAGCCTGGAGAAGCTGTGGTAGCGCTAAAAGCCAGAGGGAGAGTGGGCGGAGCCATGCCACACCAAGCTACGCCCCCAGCTTCAGCTTCAACAGCTTCTTCAGCCTTGAGGAGGGTAGTACCAAGCCAGTAGTGGCTAGTTATGCCACCACTGGCTTGGCACTACCCTTCTCCAGCCTGGAGAAGCTGTGGTAGCGCTAAAGCCAGAGGGGAGTGGGCGGAGCCATGCCACGCCAAGCCACGCCCTCCCCTAGCTTCAGCGCTACAACAGCTTCTTCAGCCTTGAGGAGGGTAGTGCTGCCATTAGTGGCTAGTTATGCCACCACTGGCTTGGCACTACCCTCCTCTAGCCTGGAGAACCTGTGGTAGCACTAAAGCCAGAGGGGAGGGGCGGAGCCATGCCACACCAAGCTACGCCCCTCCCCCAGCTTCAGCGCTACAACAGCTTCTTCAGCCTTGAGGAGGGTAGTGTCAAGCCAGTAGTGGCTAGTTATGCCACCACTGGCTTGGCACTACCCTCCTCAAGCCTGGAGAAGCTGTGGTAGTGCTAAAGCCAGAGGTGGGAGGGGGCGGAGCCAGGCCCCGCCAAGCCCCGCCCCTCCCTGCTCCGCCCTGCTTCTCTCTCTCGTAGATCTTTCTGACTTGGTTTTATTATAAGTAGCTCACATGCTGAAAAGGTATGGGAACCCCTGCAATAGGAAAACCGTATTGATATATATATTTTCATTATTTCACTTTAGCAGTGGGGAACCTGCTAAACCCAGATGTGCTATTCTCAAACTGGACTGCAACTTGAGTAAGAAAAATCGACATAAAGTTGCACTTACAGCCTCTATTCGATTTCAAATCACAGAATAGATCCATTAAATCAATTGGCTTTACATGACTTTACATGACTCACTATTCAGCAATTGTTCCAGCGGTGCTATTCTAATTTAGGCTAACCAGCAAGACTCGAATCTAAGTGCTTGACAGAAGATGTAGTTTGACCTGTTGATAAGTTCAGCCATATAGATAGAATATGAAATCTCTCTTGCAGTACAGAAGGGGGACTTTGTCTGCGTAATCTATCAATGAATGCATACACTTCCAGCATTGGTGAGAGAGGCTTTTGAATAAGCATTCTTCAATACCACTCTTGGAGGCATATTACTTCCATTAACACATTAATGTTGAGATATCCCGTAAGGCTGACTGTAATGCAAAAATTCTGCTGGAAGCATTATACCATATCCATCCACTCAATCTTCTTGCCTAAGTTTCACCACTTTGCTACTGAAGTCTCCCCCAACCGCCACTGATTGTGGTTGGAGGGTGGAGGTGAGGGGTCCAGGGCTGGGCACTTTGGTCATTGTTGAGGGAGGAAAAGATTACAGGCAGTCTCCAAGTTATGGATAAGATAGATTCTGCAAATGTGTTAAGTTGAATTTGTATGTAAGTTGGAACAGGTACGTTTTTAACTGCAAGTCCACCCAAATACACACACACACACACACACACACACACACACATCCATACACCTATATAAGCTTTGAATAGCATAGGGAAGGGTTAACAACACCACTGTGGTTATTTTGCTGTCTGCGCAAATTTCACCTGATTTTCTGTCCTTGTAATCAGTGTTTCCCAACCGCTGTGACGCGGCACACTAGTGTGCCGTGACGGATCTCCTGCTGTGCCACGAGTAAAGCTCTCTGCCCCCCTTCCTTCCCCCCTCCTCCTGCCGAACTCCTGCTGCTTGGAGGAGGAGGAGGAGGAAGGGCCAGGCGGCGGCAAAGAAAAAGAAGAAGGGGCCAGGACGCCGCCTCCTTCGGCCGTTTCCCCAGCCAGCCTCCAATCCGCCATGACTCCCGTCCCTCACTTGCTGAAGCCGCGTGGAGGAGGAGCCACGCCCACTGAAACCCGTCCACCGCTCATGCTCTTCCTCTGTGGGAGAGCTGAAGCCGGGGGAGGGGTGGGGCATGGTGCGGCCTGGCTCCGCCCCCTCCCTCGGCTTTGGCACTCCCAGCAGCTGCTCCAGCCTTGAAGGGGCAGTGCCAAGCCAGCATTGTGCTGGCTCTGCCACCGCTGGCTTGGCATTGTCCCCTCAAGGCTGGAGAAGCTCTGGGAGAGCTGAAGCTGTGGGGAGGGGGAGGGGCATGGTGCAGCCTGGCTCCGCCCCCTCCCCCCAGCTTTGGCACTCACAGCAGCTGCTCCAGCCTGGAGGGGACAATCCCAAGCCAGCATTGTGCTGACTCTGCCACCGCTGGCTTGGCATTGCCACCGCTGGCTTGGCATTGCCCCCTCAAGGCTGGAGCAGCTGCTGGGAGAGCTGAAGCTGGGGGAGGGGTGGGGCATGGCAGGCCTGGCTCCGCCCCTCCCGGCTTCGACACTCCCAGCAGCTTCTCCCAGCAGGCTACCATCCCCTAGCCATTCTTTAATGTGTTAGAGTGTCATTTTGTTTCATTTTGGTTGGTGGTGTGCTCCTGGATATTTTTAATGTTAAAAGTGTGTCGTGGCTCAAAAAAGGTTGGGAAACACTGCTTGTAATAATTGGATTTTGGAAAACAAGGATTGGTGAGAAAGTTTGAGTGGAGACCCCTTTTCCCCATGACAACTCTTTCAGGAGTGAATTTCCTTTCCTAGAGGTAGATTTCTCACATTTCCTGTTGTCTCACCTCTGTTTGTAATTATGAGTCATTTGTAAGTTGGATGTTTGTAACTCAGGGATTACCCACACCAACCTATTTGGGTGGACCAGACAGTGGTGGGGGTGCAGAGTCATTGCTTGCTATGTAATGACACTGAAGTTCTCTTCCAGGTTTGGGCAAAATTGATTAACTGAAACTCATGGGTCTGGCATACCTTATCAATTTGAATGATGTTCTGTTTGCACAGCACATGGTAACTGGGGTCCTTGGAGCAACTGGGGAACTTGCAGTCGCACATGTAACAGTGGCCGAATGAGGAGATACCGGACTTGTGACAACCCTCGCCCACTAGGTGGAGGGAGAGCCTGTGCAGGAGCTGAGACACAGATACAGAGGTGTCATGTAGAGCTATGCCCTGGTAAGTTCTCTTGGTATGTACATAGTTGCTGCACATATTTATTATTTATTTATTTACTACATTACTATACCGCCCCTCTCAGCCAAAAGGCGACTCGAGGCGGCAGGGCCGTAGCCAGGATTTTGATTCGGGGGGGGACTGAGTTTGGTTCAGGGGGGCTGAGACTGGGTGGAAGAGGGTCTACGCTAGCAAACCTTTTGTATTGTTATCCCAATAACCCCATTAATGTGGGATATAATGAGCATGGTGATCAGATCATGATATGAATAAATATAACAGTTTAAATAATGTACCAGTAAGGCCTTTTCGCTGACCACCCTGAGAATTTCGGGGAGCTGAAGCCCCTTAGCCCCGGGCTACATGCCTGCGAGGCGGTTTACATAAGGCAAAAACTGCCCTCCAGATAAAACATAATTAAAACAATTAAAACAATAACCATATTTATTGTCTACCGGCCCGACGTAAATTTCATATGTATTGTTTTGTGTGTGCGCTATTTTGTTATTTTGGACTTGCAATGGCCTTTGGCCAAAAGCAATAAACCTTATTCATCGGAATAACCATACAAACAAATAACGATTAACAATTGAAAACATAAAAATACAATTCTCAGCGTCTCGTTGAAATCACTTTCCATCACATTGTCATCATTCCAAAAATCTAATTAAACAGTTATATTTCATCCGCAAATGCCTGCTCAAACAGCCAAGTCTTAACTTTCTTGCGAAATGTCAGGAGGGAGGGGGCTGATCTGATGTCACTAGGAAGGGGATTCCAAAGCCAAGGAGCCACCACTGAAAAGGCCCTGTCTCTCGTCCCCGCCAATCGGGTCTGCGAAGAAGGCGGGGCGAAGAGCAGGGCCTCTCCGGGTGATCTCGATGGTTCATAGGGAGAGATGTGTTCAGACAGGTAAGTTGGACCACAACCGTTTAGGGCTTTAAAGGATAAAGCCAGCACTTTGAATTGTGCCCAGTAGCAAACTGTGGAGCTGGCGCAACAGAGGACTTGTGCGCTCTCTGAGTGCCGCTCCTGTTATCAACCTGGCTGCTGTCCGTTGGACCAGTTGCAGCTTCCGAACAGTCTTCAAAGGCAGCCCCACGTAGAGAGTGTTGCAGTAATCTATACGGGATGTAACCATAGTGTGGACTACCGTGGCCAAGTCAGACTTCCTAAGATACGGGCGCAGCTGGCGCCCAAGTTTTAATTGTTCAAAAGCTCTCCTGGCCACCGCCAAGACCTGGGGTTCCCAGCTCAGCGATGAATCCAGGATCACTTCCAAGCTGCGAACCTGCGTCTTTAGGGGGAGTGTAACCCCATCCAACACAGGCTGTAACCCTATGCCCTTTTCGGCCTTTTGACTGACCAGGAGTGCCTCTGCCTTGTCTGGATTCAATTTCAATTTGTTCGCCCCCATCCAGTCTGACACAGCGGCCAAGTTCCGGTTTAGGACCTGATCAGCCTCCTTAGTGACAGGTGGTGACATATTCCTAAAAGGTGACCATCCAGATTTTTATAAAGCCATTGCAAGGCAAAGAATGCAATATTCAGATACTAGTTGTATCTGTTGGGAAGAAACGACGTTTTTTTTTTGTTGGAGCATGATTTGAAATCTGGATACCTGTTGAGACTCCCACATATGGCTCACAGACACGCCAAGCTAGTAAAAGTATTTACAGTTTATTCAAACAAAAACATAGCCACAGTCCGGCAAAAAAACCCACACCCAAAAAAAGCCTATAAACAAAACAGAGAAGACGTCCGTCTTTCGTAGTCTTTGGCCTTTATCCCGGCTCGAAGTCTGTGTAATGCGAAAGATCCGTCCGAGAAGGAAAGGAGGAGTGCTTCTCAAATTCCAGGAGCTAAGTATACAAACAAACACATCAAAGCCCCGAAACCCACAGCAACCCCCTTCCACCCATTAGACAATACCAAAAAAAGACAGGCACTCACAGCAACACAGGAAATGATCAAACGAAACGCGGTAGTCACTAAACATAAAAACACACATTAAAGCCCCTCTCGGCATTACTTCGCGAACGAAGATTCAGGAGGGACTCATCCCACGCTTTTTACAAGCGCGTTGATGACTAAAAAGGCCAATCTGAGATAGGCAAGTTCGGTTGCAGAAAGCGCAGCAGAAAGTCTCCTTGGGTGATGTTTTTTCCAAGTTGCGGTTCTTTCTGCGTTGTCGTTTCTCTTCGAGACCCATTCGGCGTGTCTTCTCGAAAGAGGCCGCAGCATTGTGGATAGTGCTTCTCCATGCCTCCCGATGTGAGGCCAGGGTGGACCATTGTTGGTGATCAATCTGGCCAAGCCTGAGATGTTGTTTCAGGGAGTCCTTATATCTCTTTTGGGGGCGCTCTCTTGCGCTGACCCGTGGCGAGTTCACCGTAGTAGTATCTTTGGGAGGCGGTGGTCCTCCATCCTAGAGACGTGTCCTGCCCAGCGCAGCTGTGTTCTCAATAGCATGGCCTCAATGCTGGTGATCCCTGCTTGCTCAAGGACAGCAACATTCGTCACATAGTCGGTCCAGTGTATATTTAGGATTGTGCGAAGACAGCGCTGATGAAAGCGCTCGAGGAGTCGTAGGTGTTGGCGATAGGTGACCCATGTTTCAGACCCATAGAGGAGAATGGACAGTATGATAGCTCTGTACACACTGATTTTGGTGCTTTGTCTCAGGTGCTTGTTGCTCCAGACTCTTTTGTGAAGCCTTCCGAATGCACTATATGCCTTTGATAATCTGTGATCTATCTCTTTGTCAATCTTGGCGTCTGAAGAGATGATGCTTCCCAGGTAGGTGAACTGCTGAGCGGACTTAAGCACAGATGTGCCTATGCTGACGTGAGGATGGTGGTGTTCTTCCTGTGGTGCGGGCTGGTAGAGGACTTCTGTTTTCTTCAGGCTGACTTCCAGCCCAAACAGCTCTGCAGCTGTTGCAAAGCAGGATGTGAGGCGCTGCAGGGCTGCTTCTGAATGGGCGACAAGGGCAGCATCGTCAGCAAAAAAGTAGCTCACGGACTAGATAGTTTAGAGTCTTAGTGCGAGCCCTCAGACGGCTTAAGTTGAACAAGCTACCATCAGTACGATAGCGTATATATATGCCGTCTTCTTCTTGTAGGTCTGCCATAGCCCTTTGGAGCATCATGCTGAAGAAGATTGTAAATAGGGTTGGTGCAAGAACACAACCTTGTTTCACTCCATTAGTTATGAGAAAGGGCTCCGAGAGAGCATCGCCATATCTGACTTGACCGTGCTGGCCCTCATGTAACAGGACAATCATTCTGAGGAACTTGGGGGACATCCTAGACGTTCCAGGATCTGCCACAGACCTTTCCTGCTCACAGTGTCGAAGGCTTTGGTGAGGTCGACAAATGTTACATAGAGTCCTTTGTTCTGCTCTCTACATTTCTCTTGCAGTTGTCTAAGGGCAAAAACCATATCTGTGGTGCTCCTATTTGCTCTGAAGCCGCATTGGCTTTCAGGGAGAAGTTCTTCTGCAATAGCCGGAACTAATCTGTTCAGGAGTATCCTTGCAATCCCCCAACAAACAACAGTGTCAGCTAGAGCTGCCATAGCAGCTCCCCCAGAACCCAACATGAAAACAGCCCAATACTCACAGCTCGCTGGGAATCAGGAACTAAGACACGAAGAATCAAGAGCACCAGATACAGGAACTAGCAACCCACCAGCAACACCTTGGCCGACCGCAGAGTCCCAAATCCCCAGACCTTACTTTTATACCCTTACAACTCAGAGTCATCAGACTCCCCACCCAGATCTGCCTCAGTCCCCACAGCTGCAGCCCTGGGTGTGTTCCTCCAATCCTCCCTCCTTTGCTGAACAGTTAAAGGACCCCAATCCGACTCAACATTCCCACTAGGCCAATCAGGATCACTTGAAAAGCCAAAAAATGAGCTTTCGCTGGACTCAGCATTTAACACATTCCTGACATCCTGCACCAACGCTGAGTCCAGCTCTGTATCACTCTCTTCTGAGGTTAACTCTGCTTCAAACCCCTCAAAAGTGTCATCACTGGTAGGCTCCCTAAGTATTTGTCGGACCTTTCTCCTTTGTTCTGCACCTTCCAAACTCACAACACTTGCAGCTCTCTTCCTCCCAGCTGCAGTAATTCTGCCCAAACCTTCCTCTTCAAGTGACATGTCCGACAAAGTATCCTCCTCCCTGTTACTACCTGTAGCAACTACAGGCACAGCTTGCTCAACTACGACAATACCTGTGCCCAAGAGCTTCCAGTTGTCTGTTGTCAAAGACTTTCATAGCTGGAATCACTGGGTTGCTGTAAGTTTTCAGAGGTATGTATAAACCTCACTTGCCTAGTTTTCAACATACCTTACTACCTCTGAGGATGCCTGCCACAGATGTGGCTGAAACATCAGGAGAGAATGTTTCTGGAACATGGCCATACAGTCTGGAAAATTCACAGCAACACATTGCAGTTGTCAGTTTCTCTCATTGAAACTTCATATGGTTATAGTAGACCGTGTCTTCAAATGTGGATGTCTTCAAACACACTAAAATTGAAGTTGGTCCAGTTCAAATCACAAAAGGGGCACAAGTTGGGAGGAGGGAAGGACAGCTGAATTCTCTTCCTGCTCTCCCTCCTTCTGTTCCCTCTGACCGTCATTGTTTTCCTGGTTGAGTTTTCTTCTAGTATGGTTGAAAAAGAGGGGTTTCATGGGGCAGGGTGCTGCTTTTTAGGGCTGCTTTTTGTTACCCCACTTCAAATTACACCCTGAGCTTTGTTTAGGGCAGTGTTTCCCAACTGGTGTTCCGTGGCACACTAGTGTGCCGTGAGAGATCATCAGGTGTGCCTTGGGAAATTACAGTGTAGAGAGAGAGAGCCTAGCAGGAAACTTCAGGCAGTGGAAATGAGGCTTTCCTGGCCGAAGCAGCAATGCCAGCCAGCCTGGCTGCAGTCAGGGAGAGCCCTCGGTGTCCAGAACTTCCCTCCCTCCCTCCTCTCTCTCTCTCTCCTTCCCTTCCTTCCTTCCTTCCCTCCCTCTGCGTGCCAAGGGCTACCTGGCTGGGCTGCAGCTCCTTCTGCTTCCTGGCTCCTGGGCGCTCTTCTGCCCTCCTCCCCTCCGGCAGCAAGGAGGAGGAGTCCGCGGGAGCTGCCCCCATCTGACCCCGCTCCCGGAGGCTCGAAGCAAGGCTTTCTGCCCTCTAGCCCCTCAGCGCCGGGGAAAGGGAGCAACCCCTCATCTCCTGGCCTCTCCTGACTGGGCTCTGGGTTTGGTGGAGAGCAGCTCCATAGCCCAACTTGGTTCCTTCCCGATTTGGGCCCAATGCGACAGCAGGGAAGCCGAAGGGACGGGGGGGAGAGGCACTCCTGGGGGCGGAACCCCTTTGGGAAGGACAGCTGGGGGTGGCAACGGCTGCGAGCCTCTGCCGCAGTTTGTTCTGAGCCTTGGAACCACCCCATGTGATCGATTCCTATTCGTCCTGCTCAGCCGAGCCCGCGTGCACTTCGGCCACTCAGCGTAGTCCTCCCCCGCGGGATGGTGACGGGCCTCCTGTGCGTGGGCTTCCCGGGGGGAGGGGGTTTGGCGGAAGCAGCGGCATCACGAGGGGGGGAGGGTGACAGTTAGTAAAATGACAGTTAGCGTGTCATTTTGTGTCATTTTGCTTGGTGGTGTGCCCCAGGATTTTGTAAATGTAAAAAATGTGCCACGGTTCAAAAAAGGTTGAAAATCACTGGTTTAGGGCAGGGCTGTCCAACTGGCGGCCCGGGGGCCGTACACGGCCCCCCCAGCCTGTTGCACACGGCCCCCGCTATGCCCCCGGCCGCCATTTTTAATTTTTTTAAAAAAATCTATTTTTTAAAAAAGAAATGGCGGCCGAGGGGGAGGCGGGGCAGGGAGGAGGAAGTGAGCCAGCTCCTCCTCCCTGCACCGCCCCCTCCGTCCCTCTCTCTGCGCCACCGATGCAAACCGGATCGCATTGGCGCCGGTGAGAGACGAACAAGGGTGGTATAAGGAGGAGGAAGAGAGCTAGCTCCTCCTCCCTGCAGCGCCCTCTTCTTCCCTCTCTCGCCGGCGCCGATGCCTTGGAAGGGAGGGGGGTCCCCCGCGGCGCATCCCTCCCTTGCAAGGTATCGCGGCAGCGGCTGAAGCCGCCGCCGGCTTCCGCGGCTGCCACGATGCCTTGCAAGGGAGGGGGTCCCCCGGCGGCGCCTCCCTCCCTTGCAAGGCATCGCGGCAGCGGCTGAAGCCGGCGACGGCTTCAGCGGCTGCCGCGATGCTTTGCAAGGGTGGGGGTCCCCCGGCGGCGCCTCCCTCCCTTGCTAGGCATCACGGCAGCGGCTGAAGCCACCGCCGGCTTCCGCGGCTGCCGCGATGCCTTGCAACGGAGGGGGGTCCCCCGTGGCGCCTCTCTCCCTCCCAAGGCATCCCGGCAGCAGCTGAAGCCGGTGAAACCGCCAGCTTCATCTGCGGCCAGGATGCCTTGGAAGGGAGGGGGTGCCCCGTGGCTCCTCCCTCTCTCCCAAAGCATCCCGGCAGCCGGGGGCGGGGCGGGGGCGGGGCCGGGCGGCCCCCCAGGTCATCCGTGACCTGGAATCCAGCCCTTGGCCGGTTAGAAGTTGGACAGCACTGGTTTAGGGGATGCCTGGGGAGACTGTACCTGAGGAATAAAAGTGATGCCATCATATGGTGGTGTTGGCCTCACAAACACTAGTCATGCTGTGTTGTATTTTACTTTGTGAAATCGTTATGAGTGTGGCCTTGCATTAGTCTGAAGTTCTATAGGGATCTGTGGCTAGAGATTCTTTGGCTATGTGCAGCTGTTGAAGCTTTACTCTACTTTTAATGTTGTTTCCACTATTCACTTACTACTTAGCTCTTATTCAGTATTGTTTAGGGTCAGTATGGGAAACATCGGTGAAAATGTTAATTCTGCTGTCGTCCTTCTTTATTGGTTCACAGTGGATGGGAATTGGGGCTCTTGGCAGTCTTGGAGCACATGTTCTGCTTCCTGCGGAGGAGGAGAACAGACTCGATCCCGGCTGTGCAATAATCCATCCCCATCCAACAGTGGACGTTTTTGCCCCGGAGACAAGTCTCAGATATCCAGGTGTAAAATTCAAGCTTGTCCAGGTAGGTGATTGTATATCAAGAGTTGGGAAGCAATACAAATTAGTATCTCAGAGTTTGATATTCCTTTATTATTATTATTATTATTATTATTGCATTTCAGTTACAGGAAAGTTTGATATTCCTGTCCTATTTTCAAATCCTCAAATGTACAGGATTTGGTCATTTTTCTGAGAAATGAAAAACATATTGCATCACCCCCCCCCTACCAACCCCAGAGATCACTTCGCTCTGAAGATCAAAATCTGTTGGAATTTCCCAATTTCAAGACCGTCTGCTTGACAGCTACTAGGAGTACAGCCTTTTCAATCATGGCTCCTTCCTTGTGGAATACCTGAAGTCGGGCCTTGTGAGACTTGCCAACCTTTCGTAGGGCATGCAAAACGCAGTTATTCCGCTTGGGATTTGAGTTGTGAAATGGGTTGTGTTTTTTTTTGTTTTTAAAAAAATATTTTATTGAGTTTTGCAGTATTGTAAAAAACATAAAGTGAGGAAAGTAGTGTGAGAAAAAAGGAAAGAAAGAAAGAAAGAGTGGGTTGTGGGGGATTGGGGGGAGAGGGAAGGGAAAATGGGGTTGAGAAAGAGACACAGCACATAGGATAGTAAAACAGAAAGTCTTCCAGTTCGAGTTTTCAGAGATATTAGGTACTTGAAATGCATACATTTAGCTTTGTACTGTTCCACGCCTGTTGAGGTTCGTAATACATAGTCTTTCAATTAACACATCATTACTTCAAAATAAAGTCTCACTGGATGTCAATCTACTTTTTTCTTTTCACTTTTTCCATATATCTTACTATATGTGAAATGGGTTTTTTTAACTGATTTTTATAAATTTACTGTTTGCAGTGCTATTTTGGAAACTGCTCCGAGCCCTCGGGGAGTGGCGGTGTATAAATCCAAATAATATATATAATATATTATATAATATATCATATTTTCTATCAAATTAAATAAAGAAAAAGTTGCTAAAATTATGGAGGAAATTGTTTGTCACTCTCCCTATCTGAAAGCAACACAAATATGTAGGGATCTGGTTAAAAATACAGGTGTTTCTCCCACTTCCAAACATATTTTTCAATTGCTATTTCCGTATAATTTGGCACCAGAATACAGACAGATTTTACATGTGAGTGTGATAAATATATTTTGGTTGTTCTGATCAAGATCCTAACCAAATAATTGCATGAAACTTGCCTTAATTCTTCCAGAAGTGTGTAATTTCTCCTTTCCGGCCATGACAGGCAATATTAAACAACAGTTTCTTTTCACTCCGAGTGCTCAGTGTCTCATTAAAAAGGCTCTGGATTTCTCTCTAGGGATACATTACCTAGTTGGTAACGTCACCATTTAAGTGAGCTGTTCCATTTTATGTTTCACTAAACAGAGAGTCCTCAGTATTTGCTCACCACCACTTTGAGGTCATTTTTTTCTTTTCAAAATATTATCAGGGAAGGGATGTTGGAGATTGGAATATTCCAGAACTCTGTGGGTCTGACTAAAGGTCAGCCTAGTACAGCACACTGTGCCTACCGTAGCTGTTCAGGTGCTACAAAGTCTACAAACATGCTGTTAGTGGTGTTAACATCCTTTTGCTCATGTTCCCCAGTCATTAGTATATGGTCTCTAATACTGAAATAAATATTTAGCCTCATATCTAGTATATGTTGATAGTCTTATTCCTTGAGAATTTATCAAGGTTTGCATGACCATCTTTTGGTAGTGTTGTAACTTAATATCCCTGCATGGCAGGTGTTGGTCTTAAAGGTGCTTGTAGGTCCTTAACGCTCTTTGATTCTATCAATTTAAGACATACTTTCTTGTTTCCTTTGTACCTGCAACAGGTGGGCCCCCACATACTAGAGGAAGTGTCACTGGAAATATTAATGATATTGAATTTGGAATAGCTTTCCTGAATGCCACCATAGTAGATAGTCCAGGTCTCAACACTAGAAGGATACAAGCCAAAATTACCAATATCCCTCGGAGTCTTGGTATGTCTATTACTGTTATTTTGTTGTTTATAATTTTATGTTGATGTTCAAACCTATACAGTTCAAAAAAACTGAGATATTGCTTCCCAACCAGCAGGAAAGGCCGCTATTCACTTGAATTAAGAGACAGCGTTGGTTTGTTTAATTTTTCCATCGCCGAATGTGACATTTTTGCATTTAATGCACATTAGTCTTCTCCAATGTCTGATAAAAAGACTACTTTTGAATTTCAACACATTATTATTTCTGGATAAGACTAATAAAAGGATTTCCCCCCGTTTACTGCAGCACTTTATTTTCCTTTCACAATGACGTGTTGGGCATTACAATTCTCAACTTCAGGATGACTTACACATTTTGGTTTTCTACTGTCATATGACAACACTAAGGCAATGTACAAAAATCTTACATAAATTAAACCTGATGATTAAATTTACAGGTGTCAAATGCAAACATTGGAGAAACTTAAGTTGAGCAACATTTTGCCCTGTGATGTCTCGCTGGGATACAGATGGGCAAGGAAAGAAAAACAGGTTCACAAGGCTTGGATGAGATATGTTTCCAGCCCTGTAAGGAACAGTGGCAAGACCAAAACAAATGCCATCCTTTTCACCAACCCTTGCCGGCCTCAATCACAGTGATCTGAAATTCCTAGCACTTTGTGTAGTGGAAAGTCTGGTCTTCTCTTACCCTGTACAAATCGCGCCTCCAACTCCTTAGTTACACTGTTGGTTACACTGAGAGCATTGTCCCAGGCAGTTACAGACACAAGTTAAACCGTTGCGTTGTATAAATGCCGTCAGCAAGGTCCTAGGCCAGATGTATATAGGGTACACAGTTATACTGCTATGTACAAAGGGAACAGTGAACTTGAGTACAGGTCATATCAGCAACAAGCAGGGGTGGATCTTAGTGGAGGCAAATTAAGCAGCCGCCTCAGGGCACCACATTGCCAAAGGGCGCATCCACGGCCGGTCGCCATGCCCCCAGGGGTGCCGGCAGGGTGGGAGGAAGGCTCGCGCAGGGCGAGAGAGGAGGAGGCAGAGGCGCGCGCCTTTCCCTTCTCCCTGCCTCGCCCTGCGTGTGTCTCATCCCTCACTCTGCACACCCTATCTCCCCCCGCCCCCGCTGAGGATGCCTTGCGCAGGGCGAGAGAGAAGGGGGCAGAGGTGCCCGCCTTTCCCGTCTCCCTTGCCCCCCGCGCGTCTCCTCCCTCTGTTGCTGCTGCTGCCGCCGGTGCACGAGGGCGAGGGAGGAGGCCACGTGGGCGCCCTTACCTGGGGGCCGGGAGCAGGACTGAGCGGCCAGACAAGCCTGCCAGCCAGAGGGCACCTAGCCCAACCCCTGGGCCCTTGCTCCCGTAATTAGCCTAGACCTAATACACACACACACACATATATACATACACACAAAAAGAGAATAGGAAGAGGAGAGGGGAAAGGGTGAGAAGGGAGGAAGGGGAAGGTAAGAAGGAGAAAGAGAATAGGAAGGGGGCAAGGAAAAGGGTGAGGAGGAAGGAAGGATCGGGAATGTACAGACCCACACAAAGAATAGGAAGAGGGGAGGGAAAAGGGTGAGGGCCCTTTCACACAGCCCTATATCCCACAATATCTGCTTTGAATATCTGAGTCCACACTTAGATAATGTGGGATTTTCTGCCTTGATATTCTGAGAAGGAAGGAAGGGGAATAGATATAGATATAGACACACACACTCAAAGAGAATAGGAATAGAGCAGGGGAAATGGTGGGAAGGAATATATATATATATATATATATATATATATATGGCATGGACCAACTTCAGCCCTCCATGTGTTTTGGACTTCAACTCCCACAATTCCAAACAGCCAGTAGGGAGTCCAAAATACCTGGAGGGCCCAAATTTGTCTATGCACCCAATCCATATATCTATCTATCTATCTATATATATATATCAGTGATTGGTTGGGGGGCGCCAAAATACTGTTCGCTTACTATTTAAAATTACCTAGGTCCGGCCCTAGCAACAAGGTAGACATCCTCACAATCTTCTCTTCAAAACATTTTCATTGGGAAGTCTGTATCCGATAATCCTACCTCCTTGGAAGGAAATTTTAATAGGCATTCTTCATATAGAATAATGACTAGCAAAGTCCCACCATATGTTTCCTTGTAAATAAGAGAGATTCAGAAAGTAGACATGTGCAGTAGTAACAAGGAGAAAGATTTTTTTGAGGTTATGTGATGCTTTTACAGTTTGCACAGTCCAGGGTTGTTGTTTTCTTAAAATACTTACTGAAATCAGTAACAAAGGAGAAAGTTTATTGAAAGTTGTGTGATATTATAAGCCCAGTTGAAAGGTTTGGTGGAAGCAGTACAATTTCAACAACAACAAAAATGGATACAAATGCTAGAAACACAAAAATAAAATGTTGGTGTGCCTGTGATAATGTTATTTGTTCCCTACAGGTCCATTAATGAGAGCACTAGTTTCTATTCTTAGTCCCATTTATTGGACAACAGCCAAGGAAATAGGGGAAGCTGTGAATGGCTTTTCCCTTACCAATGCAGTTTTTAAGAGAGAGACACAAGTGGAATTTGCTACCGGTTAGTCAACAAAGGATGAAAAATGATTTTATTTAGAATTGTTTCTCTTGGATCTCTTCTGTCATACTTTGAGGCGGGGGAGCAAATAAAGCTTTTTTCTGACACTCAGGGGCTGTCTAAGGTAATTTTAAATGGTAAGCGAAAATTATTTTGGTGCCCCCCCCCAACATTATTTTGCCGCCCCCCCATGTAAAACAAATATACAATTATAATATCACAATACCATTAGTAGTATTATATTGTACCAATGTATATACAATATATTATACCATACTCATACTATATTATATCATAATTATATTATACTACATTACAATATAATTATATTATAATATATTGACATTATAATATAATATAACATTCTATTATATTATTATTATAAAATAATAAATAAAATTATTTATTTAAATACAATTATCCTCTACTACTAAATATTTTCATTACTCCTATAAAACTCAAATAACCCAAAATAAAGTAAAATAAAATATTATATATTACTATTTTGTACAATACCACTATACTGCAATATTGTTTGTAATATTACATGTAATATAAAATATATCATTATTCTATTGTTATGTTGTATTTGTATTATATTGTATGACAATATTAAGCAGAACTGTATAATAATCAACAAGAAATGCAATGTAAATGCATCAAAATCAGAATATATTACCTACCACCCGACTCATAATTCATAGGAGTCTCCCATAAGTCCAACATTAGGATCCCAATGTAAATGTAAATAGAAAAACAGCCAAAATGTTCAAATGAGGTCAAATACAGGCAGCGGCCTGGGCAAACTTGGGCCCTCCCTCCCTCCCTCTAGGTGTTTTGGACTCCAACTCCCACAACTCCTCATAGCCTCAGGCCCCTCAGGTCTAGATAGAAATAGAGCCGAAGAAAGGAAGGAGGGAGAGAAGAGGTCACAGAGGAGGAGGAGGAAAGCCCTTCATTCATTCCTTCACTTACACTTCCTTCACTGATTCTTTTCTCCTTCCCCGCAAACGCGCGCGTGGCGGACACAAAGGGAGAGGGGAAGCACTCCCTGCCTGCCTGATAAGGAGTGCTTTGCTTACAGGCTTCTGCGCAAGGGGAGCTACTGGGCATGCGCGGAGGTTTTCGCGCATGTGCAGTTGCTCCTGCGCTCAACTTCAGAGCAACTGCGCCTGTGTGAAAACTTCCGCGCATGCCCAGAAGCGGCGTCGGAGCGCACAAGGCCGGGGCCCAAAAGCAGGCAGCTGCGGCTCTGCCTGAGGAACATCGGCAGGGCCAAGATGGCGCCCTATGCACCCAGGATGGCGCCCCCTTCCCAGATGGCGCCCTATGCGGCTGCTTACTTGGCCTACCTGTAGGACCGCCCCTGCTGACACTCTCTTTGAGATGTGTCAGTCTCAGCCTATAAGTGTATCAATGCAGTCTGAGAAACATGCATTCTAAGATAATGGAAGATTTAAAAAGTAGTTTTAACATGATTTGGGGTTCAATTCTTTCTGCTGTCCATGTCCATCCGTTCACTCTGAGGAGGTGCACTTCCTTCTTGGCACACATTTAAATGCGTCTTCTGAAAAAATGCACCCCACACATTTTTTTACAGTAGTTCTCTTTCAGTTTTGCATTTCTTTCTTTCATTTCCATAAAGTGTATAATAATTTACTATTCATTTAGGCCGGGGGTGCTCAGAAAGTCGATCGCGATCGACTGGTCGATCTTGGGACCCAGGGAGGTCGATCCCAGCTGGATGGGACGCTTCTGAGGGGGCGGAGCCATGTCGCGCCAAGCCCCGCCCTCCGCTGCTTCAGCATTTCCACTGCTTCTCCTGGGTAGAAGAGGTAATGCCAAGCCAGTGGTGGCATAGATAGCCACCACTGGCTTGGCATAACCTTTCTGTACCCTGGAGAAGCTGTGGAAATGCTAAAGCCAGAGGAAAAGGGGGTGGAGCTACGCCCCACCAAGCTCCGCCCCCTCCGCCAGCTTCAGCATTTCCACAGCTTCTCAAGAGTAGAAGAGCTATCTATGCCACCACTGGCTTGACATTACCCTCTTCTACCCAGGAGAAGCAGTGGAAATGCTGAAGCCAGAGGGAGGAGGGGGCGGAGCCAAGCCCCGCCAAGCCCCACCCCCTTCCCCAGCTCCGCCCTGTTCTCTCTTGGTAGATCTTTCTGACTTGGTTTTAGTTTAAGTAGCTCGCATGCTGAAAAAGTGTGGGCACCCCTGATTTAGGCCTATTATTAAAATTCACAGGGGAGATATTACGAATGACACACATTGCTCGTGGTTTGGACTCAGACGGTTCTTTGCTCCTGGATGTTGTCATCAATGGCCATGTCTCACAGCTACAGTCATCAGCTATTATTAATGTAAAAGTAAGTATAATTCTATCCTCCTTGAATTCTAATACGGATGGCATCACTATTTTACATATTTGACAAAAAGCAGCCACTATAAAATATCTGAAATCCATTTCAATATAATAAATTTATCAGGCCAAAAAACATTGTTGTATCTAATAAATAAGTTATATTAAAATGTGGATTTTGGAACTGATATTTTTTTTAAGAAGCCCTATAGCAAATAATTACATTTACATCTCATTCAGTAGATCAAGATTATCTTTAGTTCTTTAAAATTCTATACTATAACATTAGATTTGTTTTTCTCAAGATCTGTTGCTCAGTATTGTATTCCGTTTTACTATTACTTTTAACTGTCTTGAAAAGGAATATATACTTTTAGACTTCTGTCACTCCAGCAAACATTGGCTACCTCTGCACTGAGCACTTACTTTGCCTCCTAAGAACCGTTTTCAGTAATAGGACACACTGATAAGTAACTCTGACTATTGCATTTTTTTTAAAAAAAGTGTTTGTATTAAGTGAATTATTGGCATACAGAATATTAATTAATTAATTAATTATTTCAACTTCTATACTGTCTGTGATGGCAACCAGAACAGTCTCGGTCCCATGCCCAGAACGGAAACCGGACTGGAAGGGGTCTAAGCCGGCTGTGTCGTCCAAGAATTTCTGCAGCTGCCCCACTACCGCCCGCTTAATTACCTTGCCCAGAAACGAAAGATTCGAGACTGGGCGGTAATTGGCAGGAACCGAAGGATCTAAGCTTGGCTTCTTCAGCAGGGGGTGGACATCTGCCTCTTTGAGCCCATCTGGAAAAACTCCTTGCTCAAGGGAGCCATTGATTATATTCATCAGAGGGCCTCGTAAACAATCCAGGCAGACCTTGACCAGCCAGGAAGGGCACAGATCGAGGGAGCAAATGGTCGGCATGGATCTTGTCGACAGCTTCTGCGTCCAGCGGGATGAACCGGCTGAGAGCAGGCCCGGCGGGCAGCCACGGTGCCTCAAGCTCACTTACCGTATCAATCGTGAGGGGCAACTCTTGACGGAGCAAAGCAATCTTATCCGCAAAGAACTTTTGAAATGCCTCAGCTGTGATAGCCGAATCAACCTAATTTTGGACTTATAGGCCTTCCTAAATGCCTTATAATTATTTTGAAGTCAAAAGTTATTTTTGTTGGTTAGCCATAATCCTAGATATTTTACTTTTGAGACTACCTTACGAATTGACAAAATTTTCAATTTTTTGATATTGCTTTTTGACAGATTTTTAGTTAGGTACATGAACTTCTCCTTATTTTGCACAGTTAAGACTTGTGCGCCAGCTGTTCCCGTACCTTGGGAAGTCTGATCTGGCTACGGTCGTCCACACTCTGGTCACATCCCGAATAGATTACTGCAACGCACTCTATGTGGGGCTGCCTTTGAAGACAGTTCGGAAACTGCAATTAGTCCAGCCAGACTACTAACGGGAGCTACATACAGGGAGTATACCACCCCCTGTTGTGTCAGCTCCACTGGTTGCCTGTCCAATTCCGAGCTCAATTCAAAGTGCTGGTTTTGACCTTTAAAGCTCTATATGGTTCTGGCCCAGCTTACTTGTCCGAACGCATCAGCTGCTACGTCCCACCTAGTAATTTAAGATCATCCGGGGAGGCCCTGCTCTCGCTCCCGCCTACTTCTCAAATGCGGTTGGTGGGGACAAGAGATAGGGCCTTCTCGGTGGTGGCTCCCCATCTGTGGAACGCACTCCCAATTGATATATGATCAACCCCATCCCTCCTGGCATTCAGGAAAAAAGTGAAATCCTGGTTATGGGACCAGGCGTTTGCACATTAGCACGATACAGCACTTTAGATCTGATTGAAATGGCAAACTGGTGGACATGACCCAATGCTTCTATTATGGACGGAATACTGTTTTTAACTTATGTGAATGTATATGATGTATTTTAATGCTAATTGTATGTTAATGTATTTTAATGCTAACTGTATTTTAATGTATTTTAATTTTGACTGTTTTTAGTTTTCTATTATATGTATACTGTGTTTTTGGCATCGAATTGTTCCCTTTTGTTAGGCCGCTCTGAGTCCCCCCTCAGGGGTTGAGAAGAGCGGGGTAGAAATGGTGGAAATAAAATAAATAAATAAAAAAAATAAATATTTATTTTAAATTCTGCCACATTCCTATTGTTATTATTGATGATGATAAAAGAATGAATATGTATTTTCAAAATCTTCTTAATTGGGAATGCTGGTGTACGTTTCAGGATTATACAGAAGATTACATCCAAACAGGCCCTGGTCAACTCTTTGCTTACTCTACACGACTCTTCACCATAGATGGAGTTAGTGTGCCATACACCTGGAACCATGTTATTACCTATGAGCAGAATCGTGGAAGAATGCCCTTCCTGATTGAGATGCTCCACATCTCTTCTGTTGAGACAGAATACAACCCACTTGAAGAAGCTCTAACTTTTAAAACCCATGCTTTCATTACAAAAGGTATCCCTTATAGAAAAATGTTACACACTGGGTATGTGCAAAAATATGCATTGTCTCTAAACAATTTGTACACAACACTTTGTCCAGATGGAGAGAAATGAGGAAAAGCGAGAACTGTACAACCAGTTGAGTAAAAAATAACAAACAGATATACTGAGCCAAAAACATTACAAATTGGATGTAATTATTCACTCATTTTCTTCTTGAAGTAAACAGGAAAGCCATTTTCCTTACCCAAAAAATACCTACCGTGTTTCCCCGAAAGTATGACACCCCCGATTGTAAGACGTATCGGGGGTGTCAGGGGGGTCGGCTAATGTAAGCCGTACCCTGAAAAAGACGTACCACCGGCCGCCACGTCACTCGGTCCCGCCTCCTCCTCGGTCCCGCCTCCTCCTCCTCCACCGCCTGCCTCCGCCTCCGCCTGCCTCCGCCTACCTCCGCCTCCGTCGCCGCCGCACAGCCGGCCCCACGCCTGCGCCAGGCGCGCCTGCGTCAGTGTGCTAGGTGCGCCTGCGTCAGCGTGCTAGGTGCACCTGCGTCAGCGCGCTAGGCGCGCCTGCGACATTCGCGCATGGGCGCGCCTGGCACAGGCGTGGGACCGGCGCGGCAGCGGCGGAGGTAGGCGGAGGCGGGCGGCGGCGGGCGACGGAGGCGGAGGCAGGCGGCAGCAGCGGTGGGCGGCGGCGGGCGGCGGTGGCGGAGGAGGAGGAGGAGGAGGCGGGACCGAGGAGGAGGCGGGACCGAGTGACGCGGCGGCCAAGGGGAAAGCCTTACTTTCGAGGTACGGCAGGTACCGTCGGCTAATGTAAGCCGTACCCCGAAAGTAAGCCGTAGTGGGGATTTTGGGGGTCAAAAGAAAGTAAGACGCTGTCTTACTTTCGGGGAAACACGGTAGACTTACAGTGAGAAAAATTCACACTTTGTTGTGTCCAGAAAACCGCTTTTTCTGTTAGGAAACAGCATCTTCTGTGTAGAAAATATTACTTCTGCATAGAAATGTCATTTTTGTACAGAAATTAAAGAAGCATATGAATCTTCAATAAGAGTATTTACAACAACAACAATTCTTTAATGATTAGTCAATTTTGACCATATCAAAACATACAAAACATACTGTACACACTTACCCATACAATGAATGCATATATACAAAGCATATCGACCTACTGTCCCGTCAACCCACTTCCACTCCTAACTGCAGTGGGGGGTTTTATGTTTGTTTAAAAGATTGCAAAATTAAAAGATTAAAAGATTAAAAATAATTATCTCCTTATAATAAAATTTGAGCAAGGGCAAGGGTAAGTAAAACTAGCGGCATATCCATATTAAAACAGTATTTGTGTGCAGGGAAAAAAATCTGTTTTCTGCCCATGAAATGCTATTTTTGAGCCCAACAGCCACATGTGAATTTTGTGCAGAATACATCTTGAACTGTGAAGGTTCTCAAACTGTTTCTCATGTGGGTTTTGTACATGAGAAGAAAGAAGTTTTTCAAAAATTTAAAAATATTTCATTTTTTTCTTTTTTTCCCTTGTTTCAACATTACATCTTGCTTACACTTAGTTTCCATTGGTGCTCATACTTACACACACTTCATTTAAAAATATTTCTAACCATTCTTTTTATCCCTAGTTTTATTCTATTGAGTGATAGAAAACGAGATGATTCTATTTTCTATATAGCATATTTAATGAAAGTGTTCATTTTTATCAACTGGGGTCACTTTTTACTTCCTTTGTCTATAGGAGACCACAGCAACCAGTGTCCAAATGGGTTTGGTTTGGATTCATCTGGGCCCTATTGTTCAGGTAAGAGGAAAACCGATAACTCAATGAAATATAGGCTGGTCTAATTGCTACTTCCACTCTATCAATCTCCAGTGCTGTACAAGTTCCTCTTCCTACTTCCTAGATTTCCTCTCTCCTTTCCACTTGATTTTTTGTGTGTGTTAGGAACGACTTGAGAAACTACAAGTTGCTTCTGGTGTGAGAGAATTGGCCATCTGATAGGACGTTGTCCAGGGAATGCCTGGATCTTTTACCATCCTGTAGGAGGTGTTTCTCATATCCTCGCATGGGAAGATGGAGCTGACAGATGGAAGCTTACCCCGCTCCCCAAATTCGAACTGCTGACCTTTTGGACTCGTGCGCCAGCTGCGCCCGTACCTTGGGAAGTCTGATCTGGCTACAGTCGTCCATGCTCTGGTCACATCCCGAATAGATTACTGCAACACACTCTATGTGGGGCTGCCTTTGAAGACAGTTCGGAAATTACAACTAGTCCAATGGGCAGCAGCCAGATTACTAACTGGAGCTACATACACAGGCATTGCTGAAGGAAAATCAACATGGTTTCTGCAAAGGCAAATCATGTCTTACTAACTTGTTAGAATTCTTTGAGGGTGTAAATAAACACATAGATAAAGGGGACCCAATTGATATTGTTTACCTTGACTTTCAAAAGGCTTTTGACAAAGTCCCTCACCAAAGGCTCCTAAATAAGCTCTTCAGCCATGGAATCAGGGGACAGGTCTTGTCCTGGATTGGAACCTGGCTAAACTGTAGGAAACAAAGGGTGGTAATAAACGGACATTTCTCTGGGTGGAAAGAGGTGAGAAGTGGCGTACCCCAAGGTTCAGTTTTGGGTCCGTTACTTTTTAATTTATTCATTAATGATCTGGATGTAGGAGTGAATTCTGAGGTAGCAAAGTTTGCAGACGACACTAAATTGTTCAGGGTAGTTAAAAATGAAACTGACTGTAAAGAGCTCCAGAAAGATCTCGAAATTGAGTGAATGGGCAACAAAGTGGCAAATGCATTTTAACCTAAACAAGTGTAAAGTCATGCACATCGGGGCAAAGAACCCCAACTACACCTACAAATTGATGGGGTCAAAGCTTTCCGAGACAAACCAGGAAAGGGATCTTGGGGTCTTGGTGGACAGCTCAATGAAGATGTCAACCCAGTGCGCAGCAGCAGTGAAAAAGCAAATTCTATGCTTGGCATGATCAGGAAGGGAATCGAAAATAGGTCAGCAAATGTTGTATTACCTCTCTACAAATCGATGGTAAGGCCACATTTGGAGTACTGTGTACAATTCTGGTCTCCGCACCTTAAGAAGGATATAACGGAACTGGAAAAGGTACAGAAAAGGGCAACAAGAATGATCCAAGGGATGGAGCGGCTCCCTTATGAAACCAGGTTGCAACGCCTTGGTCTTTTCAGCCTTGAAAGACGGCGTTTAAGAGGTGACTTGATCGAAGTGTATAAAATCATGCATGGGATAGAAAAGGTGAATAAAGAAAAAATATTTTCTCTGTCACACAACACTAGGACTAGAGGGCACTCCCTGAAGCTCCAAGGTAGGAAAATTAGGACTAATAAAGGGAAATATTTCTTCACCCAGAGGGTCATTGGGTTATGGAACTCACTTCCAGAGGAGGTTGTGACAGCTGTCAGCCTGAACAACTTCAAGGCAGGATTAGACAGATTCATGGATACCAAGTGTATCGGTAGTTACTGAAAAGGACATTCAAGTGCCACCTCGGAGTTGGTTGAGGTAGGCAGGATTTCCCTGGGTACTGGTTGTGGGGGGTCGGGAGCAGGTCAGGGTTTTGCCCTCCCTTCTGCTCGAGATCCCCGTGTACAACTGGTGGGCCACTGTGTGATACAGAATGCTGGACTAGATGGGCTGAGGTCCGATTCAGCATGGCTCTTCTTATGTTCTTATGTTCTTATGTTCTCATACTACCCCCCTGTTGTGTCAGCTCCACTGGCTGCCTGTCCAATTCCGAGCTCAATTCAAAGTGCTGGTTTTGACCTTTAAAGCTCTATACGGTTCTGGACCAGCTTACTTGTCCGAACGCATCAGCCTCTACGTCCCACCTCATAATTTAAGATCATCCGGAGAGGCCCTGCTCTCGTTCCCGCCAACTTCTCAAACGCGGTTGGTGGGGATGAGAGAGAGGGCCTTCTCGGTGGTGGCTCCCCGTCTGTGGAACGCACTTCCAAGCGACATACGATCATCCCCATCCCTCCTGGCATTCAGGAAAAAAGTGAAATCTTGGCTGTGGGACCTGGCATTTGCACATTAGCACAGTGCAGCACTTTGGACTAGATTTGGAATGGCAAGTTGATGGATATGGCTCAATGCTCCTGTTATGGATGAAATACTGTCTTAACTTAAGATAATGTGTATGATGTATAAATGTTAATTGTATTTTAATGTATTTTAAAGCTGTATGTTTTTGGTTTTATATTGTATTTTATTATGTTGGCATCGGATTGTGCCTTTTGTTAGGCCACTCTGAGTCCCCCCTCGGAGGTAGAGAAGAGCGGGGTAGAAATGTTGGAAATAAATAAATAATAGTCCTGCTTGAACAAGGACTTAATCCATTGCGCCACTGGGGTCTCCTTTTCCACTTGATGAAAACTTGAGAGCACTATGCTACAATTAGTCAAAACAGTCCTCTTACCTTATAAGCCCTTTCACACTACATAGTTGTAGCTCTATTATTTTAATTGACATTGCAATATTCCATAAAATCCTGGGATTTGTTGTTTAAGGTGGCTTATTTTGAATTGTCAGCCAGAGAGCTTTTGGGCCTTGCCAAGCTACAAATGTCATGATTCCACACAGGCATGTAGCCAGGGGGGGGGGCTAAGGGGGCTTCAGCCCCCCCCCCGAAATTCTCAGGGTGGTCCGCGAGAAGGCCTTACTGGTACATTATTTAAACTGTTATGTTTATTCATATCATGATCTGATCACCATGCTCATTATATCCCACATTAATGGGGTTATTGGGATAACAATACAAAAGATTTCCTAGGGTAAACCCTCTTCCACCCAGTCTCAGCCCCCTCGAACCAAACTCAGCCCCCCCCCCGAACCAAAATCCTGGCTACGGCCCTGATTCCACAGGATGTTACTTTGGATTTGGGGGCAGCATTCCTTGTAAAATGCCAAAATTGCAATCTGGGGAAATCAAACTGCTTTTTCCTCTTTTTTATTATTATTATTAATTCTTATTATTATTTGCTGCTGTTAAATATAAATGTTGAGAATTCCAGAGACCTAATTAGGTCCTGAAGACTTCATGTTGTTAATGGACATTGTGTGAAGGACATTGTAACTCAATCATTTTGTCTTTTTTGTTAGATGAAAATGAGTGTCTTGCTCAAAACCCATGTTCCCATACCTGCCACAATTCCATAGGAACTTACTATTGCTCCTGTCCTAAGGGTCTTACCATTTCTGCAGATGGAAGAGCATGCCAAGGTAACAGCCACTATAGATGTCACTGAATAACTCAGGAAGAATAATTTTAAGTGAATCAAATACAGGTGTGTCAAACCACACATTTGAGCTTAAGTCCAGTAGAATAAATCCTACACATGATTTGTCTTAAATATATAAAACAGAGGACATATCCTTTTCAAATTGCATTAATGTTATTCTCTAAAATCTCACAATCACTCCAATACAGCCATTTCTGAGGCACTAGAGCAGGGGTGCCCACACTTTTTCAGCTTGCAAGCTACCTTTATAACAACCAAGTCAAAAAGATCTGCCTGGCGCGCTCCTGGTCCTTCGCTGCCTGCGCGTGCTCCTGCCACGCGCTCCTGCCCCCATTTTCCATCCGCGTGGGGCTTCTTTCGCCAATGAGGCTTTAGTGGGCGGGCCCTGGCGCTCGTTTCTTGACACGGTGTGGTGACATGACCACCCATTGGTTGCTCCGGGGGGGGGGGGAGCAAGGCGAAGGCGCGTGCAAGGATAGGATGCGAGACTGCGGGAGGGAGGGAGTGTGTGTGTGTGTGAGAGAGAGAAGGCCTCGCCAGAGGAGGATGGTCCCCGCGGTGGGGCTGCAGCTGACGCCGGTGAGTGAAGCCTGGATGGGGCCCCGCCTCGCGCTCTGCCCTGTCTCTCACTTGCCTCAGCCCTCGGCGGCACTGGGGCCCTGTCCATGCTTCACTCACCGGCGTCGAGGGCGCACTCGTCAGCTGCAGCCCCACCGCAGGGACCATCCTCCTCCGGCGAGGCCTTCTCTCTCACACACACACACTCCCTACCTCCCGCAGCCTCGCATCCTATCCCTGCATGCGCCTTCGCCTTGCTCCTGCCCCCCCAAGCAACAATGGGTGGTTACGTCACCACACCGTGTCAAGAAACGAACACCAGGGCCCACCCACTAAAGCCTCATTGGCGAAAAAAGCCCCGCATGGACGGAAGGTGGCGGCGGGAGCATGCGCAGAGTGCGTGCGCACAGAAGCGCCCCATCCGGCTGCGAGCTACCTCAAATGGACTCGGGATCGACTCGTCGATTGTGATTGACTTCCTGGGCAGCCCTGCACTAGAGAATCGTGTGATAAGGAGTGATCTGTCCAGCCTTCTCCTGGTCACAGAATATTCTGAGACAGTGGCCTCTGCTGACTCCTCCGGGATCCTACCATAGATATCTGTCTCGGTAGATTCTATGACCAGAGAAGGACTGAACATACCTGTATTTACTGCTCCATTCTCCAGTATCTTGGAAATCACCGTGAAAAGAACTTCAACAATTAAAAGGTAGGATTTATGGATCACTTTTGGTCATTAAGATTGTGTAATAACCATAAACATGAATTAGAATAATGATGATGATGACGACATAAATTAGTATTACAGCATTGTAATTATTGAATGGAATGTCATTATTTTTCATTCACTGCAGTTATATCTGAACTTTTTTCTCCATACTTAAATCTAGATTAGAGGATATGATATCCAATCACTCATTTAGGTACTAATCTGACCAGTGGGGTAGTGATAACCTTTGGACTTCAAATGCTTATTATGCTAATACTCATAGAAGCTGTAGGACTATGCGGGAGAAACTCACAGCCAATATATTGTTGCCAAAAACCTCCCTGCTTCTAAATAGTTACTCTGGGGACAGGCATGTAGCCAGGGAGAAACTCACAAAAGGCCAATGGTACATTATTTAAACTGTTGTTTATTCATAAAATCACCTGCTCATTATATCCCACATTAATGGGGTTATTGGGATAACAATTTTGCTAAATAGTTAGCCCCCTCCAAACTCAGCCCCTCCGGGACACAATAGCTAAGATGAGGGGAGCAGAAACATCACAGGTGGGCAGATAGCATCATTTGGTATATTGCATCTCTTGCTTTCCATTGCCGCTTATAAAGGATATATTTTTGGGCTCCAAGTTTTTGAACAGAAACCCCTCCAACCACTGCTCATGCTTGCAAGGGGTTTTTAGAAGTTATAGAACAAAAAGTAACTTCTCTAATGTCTCTAATGTCAGATCATGTCTCTCATTGATAATATTCTTATGATGAAAAGTATTTCCCCCACAATAAACATTGAACCGTGGCTACCTATGGATTTTTCTTTCTGGCAGATATTGACGAATGTGCCTTAGGGAGACATTCATGCCACACTGGCCATGACTGTGAGAATATTATTGGTTCTTATCACTGTGTTGTCCAATGTGGTCTTGGCTTCAGAAGAACATCCGATGGACAGAGTTGCAGAGGTATGGATATGGTATAATTGATATATAAGAGGCGATTACATTAAATAAAGGGTCAAGAAAGCAGGACGGATCCCTGAATGTATTGATAAATGTACTGAAACTGAGATGTTCATTCTTTTCTGTGAATTTATTTATTATTTATTATTTATTTATATCATTTATATTCTGTCCTTCTCACCCTGCAGGGGACTTGGGGCGGATCACAATACACATATACAGGCAAACATTCAATGCCATTGACATACAACATATATAGACAGACATAGAGGCAATTTGTGCATGTGAAGAGGGAGTGGAGAAAAGAAGAACTTTTAAAGAGAAGTTTTTAGCAAAATGGTATGCTGTACATCAGGGCTGTCCAACTGGCGGCCCCGGGGCCGGATCCGGCCCCGTAGCCTGTTGGACTCGGCCCCACCTATGCCCTCCCCCGCTATTTTTAAATATTTTTTTTTAAAAAAAATCGATTTTTTAAAAAAAATGGCGGCTGGGGGGGGGGGAGGCAGGGCAGGAGGAGGAAGAGAGCTCCTCCTCCTTTTGCGCCCTCCCCTACCTAGGGGCGGGGAGCCGCCGAAAAAGGGCAGGCGGTGCCAAGAGCAGCGCGTCACAGGCCTGGCGTGACGCGCTGCTCTTCTTACGCCTACTCCCTTTCGGCGGCCCCTCCCTAGGCAGGCGGCGCCCGGGAGGGGTAGGCTGTGCCAGGGGGCGCGCGTCACGCCAGGCCTGTGACGCTGCCGTTGGCGCCGCCTTCTGCCCTTTTCGGCGCCCCCTCCCTTCCTAGGGCAGGGCCGCGAAAAGGGCAGAAGGCGGCGCCAAGAGCAGCGTCTGAGCCTGGCGTGACGCGCTGCTCTTGGCACCGCTTACTCCTCCTTTTCGCGGCTCCCCGGCCTAGGAAGGGAGGGGGCTCGAAAGGAGGAGTAGGCGGTGCCAAGGGGGCAGCGCGTCACGCCAGGCCTGTGACGCGCTGCCGTTGGCGCCGCCTTCTGCCCTTTTCGGTGGCTCCCCGGCCTAGGAAGGGAGGGCGCCGAAAGGAGGAGGCGGTGCCAAGAGCAGCGCGTCACGCCAGGCCTGTGACGTGCTGCTCTTGGCGCCGCCTACTCCTCCTTTTTCGGCGGCTTTAGGAGGGGTGGGGCCTGGGCTGGGGGCGGGGCCTGGGGGCGGGGCCTGGGGGCGGGGCCGAGCAGCCCCGCAGGTCATCAGTGACCTCTTATCCGGCCCTGGACCCACCAGAAGTTGGACAGCACTGCTGTACATAAAGCCACCATGCTTCAGGTGTTATACGTGACAAGAGAAACAGAAAAAGAAAATATCTCCCTCTCTCATCCCAACTACCCTTGCTTCTGTTTGAGAACGAGTACGACAGGGGGATTCAAGGCCAAAAAAATGTAATGCTTAGAGTTTACTATTCCACAGATGTTAATGAATGCCAGGAATCCAATCCTTGTAATCAACGATGCTTCAACACCATTGGCAGCTTCCACTGTGGATGTGACCTGGGATATCAGCTAAAAGGGACAAAATGCATGGGTAAGAGGTAGAATTTTTTTACTCATTAGGAGTAATCTTTTCTACTACTATTATCATAATTTCAGAGTTACAGGTCTAGAATGTCCTTTTTTTGCAGGAAAAACTGTTTTAAAAGCTACTCCAATACATAGAAGAAAGAAGTTGCCATGTACAGGGAAACTCATGTTCAGAAAACAAAAGCTCTCAAAGAAAATAAAGTTAATCACAGTATGATTATGTACATTAGCAATACAAGCAAACTGCATGCAACAAAAGAGAATAAACATGGCAGATCTCATGCTCTTGTTCAGAAGAAAACAAAACAGGAAAATTATTTAGCCATCTCGAGACTAGACTACTGTAATGCCCTCTGCATTGGGCTTCCTCTGTCCGCGATCCGGAAACTCAAGCTTGTGCAGAATGCTGCAGCACATCTACTCGCCGAGGCTCCGGCGAGATGCCACATAACACCTATCCTGCAGCAGCTACACTGGCTCCCAGTGGAGTACCAGATTGTGATCAAAGTGTTGGTATTAACCTTTAAGGCCATACATGGTCTGGGGCCTGTTTACTTGAGGGACCGTCTCTCCCCATACATTCCCCAGAGATCACTGCGGTCTGGAGATCAAACCTATTAATGGTTCCCTCAGTCAAAACTTACCACCTATCCTCTACGACAGTGTTTCCCAACCAGTGTGCTGGGGCACACTAGTGTGCCGTGAGCGATCACTAGTACGTATTGGAACCTTCAATACCCTTACTTATTAAAGGAGCGCTGCTACGTCACAGTACAAAATGCACAATTAATCCTACATAATCATACGCAAAAAACACTTTCAAAGTACCCAATCCTGCTGGAGAAAATCAAAAGTCTTACATAAGGTATTTCGGCGTGGTCGCCACAGAGAGCGGAGGAGTTGGCGAACCAGGAAGTAGCGAGTTCACGGAGCGCTCCTCTACTTCAACTCCCACCATTCCTAGCAGCCTCAGGCCTTTTCCTTTTCCTCTCTCAGCCACTTAAGCAGGAAAGGGCCTCAGGCTGTTAGGAATGGTGGGAGTTGAAGTCACCCAGAGGGTCAAAGTTTTCCCATGACTGACAGCTGTTGAGCAAGACCTTCGTGTGTGTCTTTCTTGCATTCCTGCCAGGATATCTATGTTGTGTTCATCGAAACAGGCCCAGGTTTCACACTGAGTATATAAATACATTTAAAAACATATTAACTATATGTATTACTGTGTTAGAGTGTCATTTTGGTTGGTGGTGTGCCCCGGGATTTTGTAAATGTAAAAAATGTGCCGCGGCTCAAAAAAGGTTGAAAAACACTGCTCTACGAGGCAAAGAGCTTTCTCTATTGTAGCTCCAACACTGTGGAACTCTCTGCTGGATAGCACTCGGGCTCTTACAGAAATATCAGTATTTAGAAGAGCTTGTAAAACAACGTTGTTCCGACAAGCATTTAACATCAATGGTCCCAACTGACTGTCCTATATCTTTAGTGTTCTGGTATTGTGACAAGCTGGACAGTTGTTCAGTAGTTTTATAGCATTTTAATTATATAATGTTAATTGTTTTATTGAAATTGTTATGTTTTTATCTATGTAAACCGCCCCGAGCCTAAGGGAATGGAGCGGTATATAAATTTGAATAATAAATTAATAAATAAAATAAAGATGTCAAATCAGATGGTCATTTTTTGTCGTTTTCAAGATGTGAATGAATGCAGGCAACATGTATGCCATCTTGACCAGCTGTGCAAGAATACCCGAGGTAGTTATAAATGCATCGACCTATGTCCAAATGGAATGACCAAGGCAGATAATGGAACATGTATAGGTGTGTATATTTTGTATATCACATTCTTTTCTACTACTACTGCAGAGGATTAGAAATTATTTATGAAAACCAGTTACGAATTACTTCATTGGTATCCTTTCCTAAATATTGTAAAAATAAATACTAAGTGCATTACATTATTTTCATAACACTTTAGTTTCCCTTTTCAGTTGAAAAATATAGACACATTTATTGTCTTTGAAGAATAAGGAGAGCAGGGATGGAAATGAGCAAATACAAAATGCCTGAATCCTCATCTCATAATACTTAAGGTCCCAAAAAAGGTCAGAATTGGAGCCAAATCTCCTTTGTGGCATTAAAAACAAACTAGGAAATGACCAAAATGCAGTTGGTGAAATCCAACTTTGAAGATGAACACTAAGTCAAAACAGAAAAATAATACTTTTACGTTTCTTTTATATTTCTATGCACAATTACCTTAAGTGCCTTTAAGATTATGTGTTTCTTGTCAGATATTGATGAATGCCGAGATGGTACCCATCAGTGCCGATACAATCAATTATGTGAAAACTCCCAAGGAAGTTACCACTGTGTGTGCCCAAGAGGGTTCCGCTCCCAGGGAGTTGGAAGACCCTGCCTAGGTAAGTTTGTTTGTTTGTTTGTTTGTTTATTATTTGGGCTTATATACTGCCACTCCCTGAAGGCTTGGAGCGGTTTACAAGAAATCAATATAGTAACATATAACAATTAAAACCAGGATTAAAACCATCCGGAGTTGGTCATCAGGAGTCAGATAAACATTAACCTCCATTCTGATGCTAATCATTTGCTTTTTGCTGCAACTTACGCAAGGCCCAGATTAAGGTGTTTTGGCGCCCTAGGTCAGGGAAAGCCCCACCCCCAGGGCGCTGCTGGGCATGCGCGGCAGCGCCCCGGAGGTGGGGCTTTTGTCCTCCTCCTCCCGCGACTGGAAGGCGGTTGCGGGGAGGAGGAGGAAGGGAAGCCCTGCCCCAGGACTTCCCTCCGCTTCGTCATCCTCACGCCTAAGGAAGGAGGGCGGGGCGAGGAGGATGATGAGGCAGAGGGAAGCCATGCCCACGGAGCCGCTGGCGAGCATGCGCGCGCGGCAGGAGGATGCCTCTTCCTCCTCTACCGTGTTCCTGAGTGCCGGCCGTGCTTGTCCAGCAGCGGCACCGGGGACTTGCCTTCTTTCCTCCTCTTGTCATCCTCCTCCTCACCCCGCCCTCCTTCCTTGGGCGCAAGGAGGAGGATGAGGCGGAGGGAAGCCATGCCCCCAGAGCCGCTGGCGGGCACATGGGCTCGCGGCAGGAGGGCACCTCTTCTTCCTTCGCTGTGTGTGTCCCTGGGTGCCGCACATGGCCAGCAGCGGCACCGTGGGCTTCCCTTTCCAAGGAGGGAGAAGAAAGAAGGGAAGCCCCCGGTGCCGCTGCCGGCCATGCGCGACAGAGGCGCCCTCCTGCTGCGCGCGCATGCCCGCCAGGTGCCAGTGGCCCGGGGGCAGGGGCGATGGTGAGGGGGGCACCATTCCCTCCTCCCCCGCCCCCTCGCAGTGCTCTCCCCCCACCGTCCCCTGAGGCCCAACTCTGAGAGAGAAAGAGAGAGTTGCGGTTTTGCTTAAAAAAAATTTGGGTCCTTGATCTGCCGCCCCCCTAGGCCTACGCCCATAGGCCATGGCCTAGGGTGGCCTCATGGGTAATCTGGGCTTGACTTACGCTACTAAAATTGTCCAAGACGCAGTATATCAGCAGGCTCTCGTGATTTGACCTCTTGCAAAAAAGGCGTAGCTGATTTCATGTACAAATGCATATAATTTCTAGTGAATGTAACTGTTAATAATATTTATTGCACTAAGTAAATACGTTTTGCATGTTGCAGAGCAACAAAGGTTCAGTTTATGAAATGCTTGTTGTAGGATAATACATTCAGGAGAAATCCTGGTTCTGCGTGTCTCCTTGCTTTGGTTAGCTCCTTAATAAGCAGCAACTTCTATACTCTGCGTATATATTCAGACCGAGATGGTGCATTAACTGGGTGTATGTGTGTCAAATGACATATGTCATTGGCCATTTGCTTGTTTGTCTTTAAATGATGGAGTATTATTTCACAAATAGCCAGTGCAGTAAACACACGTCTATGGTGTGTGTGTGTGTTTCTATTCATTGCTTCCTGGACCAGTCCCGATCTGGATTGGAGCATACCTGGTCTTTGTCTGGGAGGAAAAGACCTATTATAGTTATTGCTGCTTTAAATACTTTCAAATAGATTTCATGCAGTATGTCAGCATAATTTTTTTTTTAAAAATACTAACAAATGCATTCTCTTATTCATGGTTTAAGCATAGTACAAGAGCATGACAGGCTAAAGACCCATATTGCATGTCATGTGTTTCATGTATTTTTCCCTGCCATTTTTTCCTTGTTGTTGTTATAGGACGGTGAAAATAGGAAATATACAGTGTCACCCTCTGCATGCTTACTTGGAAATATAATTGTGCTTGATTGGATTACTTCTAAGTCAGCATGGATAAGATTGCAACTCAGTTTTAGATTCAGAAAGACTCAGAGGTGTTTTGCAGCTGTTAAGGACCTGTTAAGTAGGCTCATCTGGCAAAATTAATGTTTCTTTTTTTGGGGGGGGGACCCATAGCAAAATAAAAATAACCCAGACTTCTGCTTTGTTTTTGCTGCATCAATAAACAATTTCATTTACTCTATGTTGGTACAGTGCAGATATTTATTTGTGCATTTCAATAACCACGATAATTATATAGGCTGATATCCTGTTAGAGATTAGGCAAGTATGAACTGAGCATATACATGGGGGTTTTTTGTCATTGTGTTATTCTTTCATTCCCTCCTTAGTGACCAAAATCCCTCATTCTAAGTATTCACCTGCCCACTTAAAAAACCCCTTTCCCATGGCTAGTCAGAGACCGATGGAGAGCCAGGAATAGGAAGATTTTCATGGCCAGACTTAGAATGATTATATCCTCTGCCTAGACCAAGGCAGGTCTCAGTGATGTTGCATGTGCAAGGGTGGCACGCCTCGCGCCAAGAACAATAACACAGACACAAGTGGTTAGATGAAAATGGCCACAACTCATTTATTGGAAACAGGAACAAAAGGTTGGCGGCCACGCATGGGTCCTGGATCAGGGTACAACAGCCCCCACGAATGTCCAAAGGCGTTTGCAAGCCTGGGGTGCGAGCGGCCCAATGCCTGTCCACGGAAACTTGGCACCCCAGGGGGCCTGGGAGTTATCCCCCTTACAACCAAGGGGCAATAAGCCAGCCTGATCCAGGGGCCATGCCACACGCCAAACACAGAGTTGTGAGAAAGAACATAATAACGCATAACCAATAACAGTGCAACAATGAAGTTAAGTGGAAACAAAGAAGGATGCCAACAAGCAATGCAATGCGTAGGGAGGGTGGGAGGAAAACAGGACTGGCCCCACATGTGGCCTGTGGCAGTCCCCGGGCAGCCTTAAGTTAGCTGCCCGGGCGGAAGTGCAGGCCGGCCGGCTACCAAGAGGGGGCAGGGCGGGGCCAGCCCCGTCATTGGCCGGCCGGCGTTGTTGGCGGGAACCTTCCCGCTGCCCCAGGGGCTTCTGGGGAGGAGAAGCCCCTTCAACATCACAAGATGGCGCGAGGGCAACCCTGCCCCGCAACCAGCTCGGCTGGCAACCAGCTCGGCCAAGCCCAATATCACCATTCTGCAACATTTCTCTGATTCCCCTATGAAACAGTGCCTTGGAAGCAGTGCTATCGCGATGAAATGGTGAGTCCGAGGGGAGGGGAGCCATAATATAGTTCCACCTACAGAATATTGACACTACGCTTGATGATGTAGAATCTCAGGCATGGCTTTCATGAACTGTTTCACAGGTAAACCGATGCATGCACTGTGTCATAGACCTGCAAACCATAGCTTTGTGATTTCAGAATCACATCTATAATTTCAGTTAGTTCCACAGACTGATGTGCTTTTTTGTGTTTTTGTGTCCCCGTCCCCCCTCCCCTTTCCCTTGTCACATGATTTGTTGCTTTGGAAATCATGTCACATGAGCAGATATTAATGAGTGCGAACAAGTGCCTAAACCTTGCGCATATCAGTGCATCAACAGCCCTGGCAGCTTCAAGTGTATCTGTCCCCCTGGACAAAATGTATTAGGCGATGGCAAATCTTGCGCTGGATTGGAGAGGTTGCCAAATTATGGCACTTATTACAGTAGCTATAACTATGCTCAATTCTCCCCTGTGAGAGACAACTATCGACCTCAGCAATATATCAGGCACTCCTCCAATCTCTACAGCTCCTACTCAGAGTATAGGAACAGCAGAGTCCCAACCTCCAGGACTAAAAGGAATGCTAGAGAGACTTGCCCCGAAGGCTATGAGGCAAGAAATAACAAATGTATAGGTAAATGTCACATGTATCTATCTATGTGTTTTTCATTCTTTCTTGTTGAATAATTTTAGGTTGCTTTTGCACATGGGTATTGTCATTTGTGGGATTCCAATGGTACAATTTTTCTAACAAGTATATGTTCACTACCTTTTAAAACTAAACAGCAACCTATGTCGTCTGGATGCTAAAAAAAACCTAAATAAAAATGTTTGAAGCGATAATAACATACATTAAAGAGGTAAAAAATCGAAAACATCATAAAACCAGAGATAAACAATACAAAGTCCTGGGAAAAAATCTAAAAAGTATGTAAATTTCACTTTCTCCTGAAATAATTGAAAAATATTTCACTCAATTTACGGCTTACTCCATATGTTTAGATTATTTTTAGTTTTCCCATTGTTTTTTGGGGGGAATTTAAAACATGGTGGTGTAAAAAATCCAGATAATCTTAATCTCTGTGAAACTATGGCAAAAGTACATACTCAAAAGAGGGTGTCTGTTTGGGCACAGTGGAAGCATTACCATTGAAATGGATGCAGAATTAATTAGATTTGTCTAAATAGAAATACAGCTTTCTGAGGGTATGTGCAATAACAATGATCAATTTAGGTCCACTTCTGTCTTTTTCTGTGAAACAGACTTAAACACACTCAGGATGACCATACAGAAGGCTCGTTTTCATATTTGAATGAACTGTCTTAAACCAGTTCGAAGCAGAAAGTTTAACAAGATATTCGATTAACACAGTGTTTTTTCAACCTTTTCTGAGCCGCGGCACATTTTTTACATTTACAAAATCCTGGGGCACACCACCAACCAAAATGATACAAAATTACACTCTAACACAGTGATACATATAGTTAATATGTTTTTTAATGTATTTATACACTCAGTGTGAAACCTGAGCCTGTTTCGATGAACACAACATAGATATGACTTCCTCTCACATATTTATACATGGCTATAATGTCTTCCTTCTCTTCTTTAGGCTAAACATGCCCAGCTCTTCAAGCCGCTCCTCATAGAGCTTGTTCTCCAGACCTTTGTGAATTTTTACCCTGAGTGAAACTTGCTTCCAGTTAACTATGGATGTCATGAAGCTGTTATAAACAGTTCCTTGGGGGGGGGGAGGCAACTCTCAAAAATCCAGTAAAATAGTAAAAAAAACCAAACAAACTTTTCCAAGCGGAGAGGCTCAATTTGTTTCTTGGAAACCTGTGAGGGGGCTGCAAGGGGGGGGGGGGCCAATTTCCCACGACACACCTGATGATCGCTCACGGCACACTGGTTGGGAAACACTGGATTAACACATTCAACTGTGATTAATTCAGTGCTGTTTACCTAAATGTGAATCATTTCCATCACAAATCCATTGTTTGGAATTAGTATCCAGCAAAAATACAAAAATGTATATTTCTAAAGGTGCCGATAACAAAAAGGTGGAGATCCTACACCACACTGGCAAAGTGTAAATCTATAATAGTTTACCTATATGAAGCGGCAGACATGGCATATTTTGCTCACTGTACCTCCCTGCTTTGCTCACTGTACTTGGCTAGTTTTAGATCAGGCCTGCGCTCACTGGGCCACACGTGTGGCCTGTACAAGGCATTGGGGCACCACTGCTGCTGCTGCTGCCTGAGCTCCAGGCTCCCAGCACACAGGGCTTCTTTCTCTCATCTCCCAACCCCCTCACCACTTGCCACCTCCACTTCCAATGGCAGTAAGCAGCATGCACACACAGAAAAGGGGGGACCATGCTCTCTGGGCTGCCGCCATCTTCTTCTCATCCTCTCCTTAAAAATCAACCCTGGAGTAAGGGATAGCAATGGGTGGTGGCAACCTGAAAGGAAGGCAGAGGATTGTGGAGGTGGAAGCAGCTTTGGGCACAGAGGTGAAGACACTTTCTGGGGGCTGGCCAGGACAACTCCCTTCCCTCACTTCTCTTGACACACACACACGAAAACCCTGGAAATAACACCAGAAGCTGGTTAAGCATTGGTACCATTTTATTTCTTTATTTATTTATTTATTTATTCAATCTTATATTCCGCTCCTCCCTGCAGGCTCGGGGCGGATCACAACAGAACAGTAAAAACATGCTGCATGTAACAAAGCCAAGCAGCCATACAATTAAAACATAAAAACATAAAACCGTTACAGAAGTAAAATTCAGAGGAGTTACAAATTCCTTAGGACTCAAGGTACAGGACACACCAGAACAGAGCAGTCTAATTAAAGGCCAGTCTGAAGAGGGCAGTCTTGCAAGCCCTTCGAAAAGGGGCAAGCTCTGGGATCGCTCGGGTGCTGTCTGGAAGGGAGTTCCACAGCGCCGGGGCCGCCACAGAGAAGGCTCTCTGCCTGGTTGTGGACAGATGGCAGGAGCGGATTGATGGAACGAGTAACAGATTCTGTTCTTCTGAACGTAGTGATCTCGAGGGAACATACGGGGTAAGGCGGTCCCTCAGGGCTGGTGGGGCTGCCAGGATTTTCCTGACTTTGCCAGGATTTTCCTGATTTTCCTGACTTCCTCCATCGTCAGCGATGAATCCAATACGACCCCGAGGCTTTTAACAGTGGCAGACGGAGCTAGAGCTTCCCCCTCAAAATCAGGCAGCGATTGGGTCAGTTCTGGTGGCTGGCCAGGCCAGAGGATCTTGGTCTTTGCGGGATTCAC